>CM027124.1:29398291-29658422 GCA_015476505.1 Urochloa ruziziensis
ATCAGATCGGAGGAGGAGAATCACGTGTGAAAACGTGTGAGAGGAAGCCAGGACACTCGGCGACACTTGCTCGAGACACAGAAGAAGCCTATTCATTGGAAATAACAACAATTCAGGCTTCCTGTCCCACCAAGGTGAGAATTCCAAGCCCAATTCCCCTTCGGGCCAACAGCAAGGAAGGCTCTAACAAGGTTTTCAACCGTCACTAAAGGAATCTGGTATGGCCAAAAAACAGATTATAGATTAGCAATTAGCAAGAAATTTCTTGCTAATGATAAAGTTATGGAGTCAATGGCCTTCCCAGATAGAAGCTTTAATTCTGTCGTTAAGAACCAGCCTGCGCTTCAACAAAATGATTGAAACTCAAGTAGCTTAGGCTGGCTGCATCCTGCCCTAACCCAAATGCGGGGAAGTTACCCGGGCAACCGGAGGTTCCTTTCAAGGAAAATGTTAGTGCGGTGACCACACGGACTGGCAAGTCCACGCAGGACCCACACAATCCACAGGATGCAGGTACTCGACAGAAGGAAGCTAGCCAAACCGAGGTGGCCGCCGAAGAGGAAGACGACGAGGAAACCACCCCTGTCTCAAAGGAGGGGAATGAGGCACCACAAGCCTGAAGCTACAGCCGAGATCCCACTTTCCTCCCGTTCCCAGAACGGAGGAGAAGACCCGTGGCCGACGAACAATTCGACAAGTTCGTCGAGGTAATCAAGAAGGTATACATCAACATACCATTACTTGATGCTTTGCAGGTCCCGACATACGCCAAGTACATCAAGGATATACTTAGCAACAAACGGACTTTACCCACAAGGGAGACGGTACAGCTGACCGAGGAATGTAGCTCAGCTATACTCGGGCCCCACCTTAAGAAGAAAGATCCTGGCTGCCCCAAAATATCATGCACCATTGGAGGCCATGACTTCGACAACGCCCTATGTGACTTGGGGGCGAGCGTCAGCGTAATGCCCAAGGTAGTCTTTGACCACCTTAAACATATATCGCTTGTCTCTACACCCATGTGTTTGCAGCTAGCGGATCAATCGATCCGCTACCCCCATGGAGTCGCAGAAAATGTTCCGGTCAAGATCAGGGATTTCTTCATCCCTGTGGATTTCATCGTCCTCGACATGGAAGCCGGAGCAACGAACTCTCTCATTCTTGGGAGACCGTTCTTAAGTACTGCGAATGCAAACATTGACGTGGGACGTGGGACCATTCAACTGAGGATTGACGGAGGGACCGAGAGTTTCTCTTTCCATCCTAAGGAGACCCCCCATCAAGTCAATATGGTCGAAGAAATCATGCCCCGAAAGTCCAAGATGCCGAGCGTAGAAACGCTCATGAAGATGGTGGAAGCCTTTGCCGCCAAAGAAAAGAAGAGGCATGATCGCTATCATGCACAGCGAAGAATATCGAGAACCAAAGCGCTGGAGGAGCAAGCAAAGCGCGATAAGGAGGTTGAATCCAAGTCCCGTCGACCCCGAAAGGAATGGCGGGTAAAAGCAGTCCCGAACAAGGATTCGGAGAGTTCCGCTCAGGACGAAAAACTCGAGCCCTCGCCATAAGGTATATGGTACGTATCTTTGCATTGCATATAGAATAGGTTTTTCATTTCAATTCTTTTCATTCATCACAGCATGTTTAAATTTTCTAAGCTTGCATTTATATTTCAATTGTGCATTAGGAAGCATATAAAAAAAATTCGGCCAAACTTCAGGCCGGCCGGCCCCACCTAGGCCGGCCGGCCCCACTTGTCAATTTCAGTGGCCAGATCACAGCAAGCAAGAAACAAGAACATGTGGGAGGACATGACACGAGAGGATGGAGAAAATTTGGCACAACTTCAGGCCGAACGGCCCCAGCCAGGCCGGCCGGCCTCTAACCACCGTTGCTGTCCCATCCTCACCTACGAGAGCACCGAGCACAAGGCAGTGACCATCGACGCACGAGATGGGGATGACCGGCGCCATGTGCAGGCCGATCGGCCTGCCTCAGGCCGGCCGGCCTCCCCCTGTTGCGCCTCTATAAATACCAGTGCCCAGCTCTGAAGGAAGACGCACCAAGCACAGGTATGCGTGCATCCTGCTCAATTCCCTTCTCCCTCGCTTAAATTTCAAAATTCTCTAAGTAAGGTTAGAGTTTAAACCACAAGGAAATTCTGCTAAAATCCATTCTTGAATCATTGTGAGAACAAACCCCTGCCGGTTGAACGAGAACGTTTGTGGCGGTTCTTACCCCACAAGAACGACTAACCGAGTTGTGGTGATTAATCCCCCACAAGAACGCCTAACCTCTGACTATCTAACCCGTGATTTCCTTCGGGTATTGTGAGACTAATCTTTTGCAGGAATCATGTGGACTAAGGCACGTGAAATCGTGACCAAGCTCACCTCTTCGAGCTCTCGCCGCTCTCGGGGATCATCTACTTCCCGGGATACTATGTCTGTCGACTCAACTCGACACGACACAGAGTCCCAGGAGGAGGAGGTGCCGAGGAACAGGCTCCGTATCAGGATCATGACTCGGGTCGAGCACATCGTTGCTCGGACCGAAGACGAGAGAACGGTGCTGGACCAGCTCCAGAACCGCTACTTCACACACGCCAAGTACTTCGACCCCATGCTGCTGATCAAGACCGGTCTCGGAGGAGACATGGAACGGGCGTTCAACAATGCCGGATAGCAAAACTTCTACCCCGTCACGGACACAGGTTCGCACTTTCTTACTATGGAGTTTTTGATGAGTTTGAAAATCGAAGTTCGTCCCAACGAGACAAACATTTGCTTTCGATTTTTCAATGAGGATTTTGTTTTGGCCCCGAAACAACTCAGTGAGGCTCTTGGTTTCAACAAGAGATGCATCATTGATGCCAACCTGTTGGTGACTAACCACCGGTACAACCGTGCCGCATGGTGGGATAGCATCACAGGGGAGCCATCCTCGGGGAAAAATAGCATTACCGCCATCCACAACCCCACTCTTCGTTTCCTGGCGAAGTGGATCGCTATGGTGGTCCACCAGCGCTGATTTGCATCTTTGCCTCTTGCCTGATTTAGAGTGCCTGTATGCCATGGTCAAGAAAATTCGCTTTTCTCCGGTCATGAGCATGCTTGAGAACTGGCAGAGGTTAGTCAGTGGCCGAGCCACAATTGACATAACCTTGCTAGTCACACGCATCGCCAACCATGTTGGTGCTTTGCATGGCGCTCAAGTCACCTTCCTTCCAGCTACACAAGAATATCAGTACTGCATTGGTTTAGACCATTTCATCCAGGGTCACTTGATGCGCGAGGGCCCTGGCCATACTCTTTTCATGTGCTATCCTGGTTTCATCGATGAAGTTGAGCTTCCATGCCCAGCTTTGTCGCTGAGATCAGCGAGAAGTCTAACCATGCAGCTCAGAAGGAGGGAACCCGCTCGCCACAGTGTTGCAGGCCCTACAACACGTGGCAGGCGGGCCAGGCATGATGACGAAGCCGGAACTTCTACCGTGCCACAGCCCAAGTACCGCTACCAGCAGCAGCCCGAGTACGACTACCAGCAGCAGCCCGAGTACGACTACCAGCAGCCGACAGAGAACCCCACGGCCAACATGAACTTTGAGGAAGCATTCGACTACCACCAAGGAACAGCAGGCTACGGCCCGCAGGTCGGACCATCCGCCTCCGCCAGGTATGACTACGAGAACCCGGTTTCCCAGGGGATCGCTGATCTTAATACCAGGATGGAGACGATGACGCTGCAAGAACAGCAACTCAGAGATGCAGTTGCACACAACACTGATCTCACGCAGCAGAACTGGGGATGACCACATCCCTCCAGACCGACATCCACGGCTTCTTCGACTACATGCACTACGACCCCAACCAGAACTACCAGTGAGCTTCATCGAAGCTTGGGGGAGTCGCAGGTATGTCGAAAGCCGTCGCCGTTTTGCCGTTGCCTTACCGTTGCCGTTTGCCGTTACCGTTTGCCTTACCGTTGCCTTGCCGTTTGCATTGCCGTTGCCATTTGCCTTGCCTTGCCTTGCCATGCCATGATGAAATGCCAAAAAAAAGAAAAAAATAATAATAATAAAAACAAAATAAAATAAAAGCTCCAAAAGATGTCTTTATGTATGGAACTATGGTTGAGAACCTCTGGAATGATGAATAGTTGCTCTGTTTATGCCCTCTAAGTGCCTCGTACTTAATCCTTTACTCTTGACTATTTGAGTTCGTTGGCATTTAAGGATCCGCCATGATAAAACTATGGGAGCAAGAGCACTTGTTCATTGTTTAAGTTATTGTGAGTTTTGATATGGTTCGTTTCAAGGTATAACTGCATGCTTAGTAAGGAACCTCTCGGAAGTTTTTATAAAATGTTACATGGTGAATCTTCCTCGATGGTTTAAATGTCCTATCCAGAGCCTAAACAGTTATATATTTGTTGAAACTACCATATGCTATCTTGAGTTGCTTTGAGTCTTGTCGAATGGTGAAGTCCGCTTGCAGAAGGTACTTGACATTCACCGGTCTTCCCATCCACCTCAGCCTCAAAATGTCCGACTAGTCAAAGTCCCACTCCGGGGTTGACGTCCACCGTCGATGACATACACTCACCTCATCACAAAGCTCACCCCAAAAGGTCCTCAACTACTCCATACAAAGCTGAATCCCTCTCTGTTACCAAAGTAAGAGAAGAGATGTATTCGAAAAAAAATGGAGACAAATGCTCCATCTGAAGAAAAAAGAAGAAACATCTCAAAAATATGAGAGAGAAACAATAAGGAGTCCAAAGACCTTTGAACATTACACCTTCTCCCTCTCCATTCAAACCCCATGAATTCCAAAGACCGGAATTTGACGAGTACCATCGCTCGCGGACCACTCTTCGACTCGACAACAGAAGTAACCAAGGTATGCCACTCTTACCCTACCTACAACTCCACTTCAGCCTTAGTATAGGGAAACATTGGTCAATCCCGACCAAGAGTGAGGATTAAAACACCTTGAGTGACTCGAGAGTACCATCGGGGAATGAATCAACCATCTTTTGAAAAAATTCATATCTCCGAGATGGAACCTGAAAAGTTGCAGGAAATACTTTAGAGATGACCGTTCAAGCTCTCAATAGCCCAAAACGTGAATCAATGCAGCCCCACGTGGAACCATGGTATGAGTTCTCTTTTATGCCAACTTATTCAAGTGATTCGTTGAAGTTTTGGCTTAAGCACAGAGTACTTTAAGAGTATAAACATTGAAGCAACTCCTGACCTACCGAACCTAGAGTTTTAGCCTTGCTCGAGGACGAGCAAGAGTCTAAGCTTGGGGGTGTGTTGACGGCCATTATAACTTCGTAGTGACCGTCAACATTTCGGTAAAATGAGGATGATCATACCATATTCCATACATAAAAGTATTTTTATTGACAAATTCCACAAGTTTTGGATGAGTTGTGCTTGCAGCTTGAACCAGGAGAAACAAGGGCCAAACCTAGCACAGGGCCAGGCCGGCCGGCCTAGGCCAGGCCGACCGGCCTCCCCTGGCCAGGTCTGGCCACGTCATTGATCCACAAGCCATGCCAAGTGCCCAGGATGATCAAGCACCGTGCAAACAACGTCGGTTTGATCCAAG
Source organism: Urochloa ruziziensis (assembly GCA_015476505.1). Lineage (NCBI taxonomy): Eukaryota > Viridiplantae > Streptophyta > Magnoliopsida > Poales > Poaceae > Urochloa > Urochloa ruziziensis. Next base: position 29,403,913 of record CM027124.1, read on the forward strand.
GACCCGGAAGGCCTAGAGGTGAAAGCACATGGATTGAAGGGCCCACATCCTAGGATTCTCGGACAAGCTTCAACTAAACGCAACTGTTACCGACCTTGGGAGAGCATCAGGACCGTTCCTGCAGAGGACGGTGCCAAGTGGCACCAGGGCCAGGCCGGCCGGCCTCCCTCTGTGGCCGCCACGTCTCCTCGTTCGCGTGAAGCCTAAGCAGAGCCTTGGCGCGCTAATGACGCTGACATCCACCCCCTGGAGGCTATAAAAGGAAGCTCATTCACCTTGGGAAGACACACACCACATATCTCAAGTCTTTACTTGAAGGGAGCTCTAGTATCTTTTTCATTTCTTAGATTAGGATTAGAGTTGGGAGTAGAGTCGAGTCGAGCTTAGCTCAGATCTTCGGAGTCTTCGAGTTCTGGTAAAGCTCTTGTATCCTTTCCTTCTTTTGAAGAGTTTATTTATATAATTACTTTCTTACTTCAGAGCTTAAGTTATCTTTTATATTTCTCTCTTCTCTTCTTTAAGAGTAAAGATCTTGCTCTCTTTAGAGCAAAGTCCTATCCCCTTTAGTTTTAGTGTAGAGTTTAGTTTAGCTCTACCGGGTTTTATCTCGCGGGTTTGCTCGCCTTGACCGGGTCGTAAGACGCCTTAGGGAAGACGGGGATTTCTCTTGACAGGCCTCAAGAGAAATCTTAATCATCGAGTGCAGACGTGGTGTCTGGCTTGTTGATTAACTAGGAAGTGTGTTGCACCCCACGGTACTGCAGTGGTAGGCGGCAGGTGGTGACAGCCCTGTCCGTCCTTCGTAGTCCACCACGTTCGGGTGTATTCATAACAGTAGTGCTGAGCCCGGAGAACCCCCTCTCTCACCCCGTTCTGAGGTTCTCCCGTTCTAGCCGTCGAAGCGAGCTCTGTTCCCGGTATCTAAGCTAGGGTCTAGGCTAAGGCTAGAGTGCCTTTTGCTCTGAATTAGAAAGAGTCTAGGTCCGGTTTCTCCCAACGTCTTTCCTTTTCTTTAGAAATAGGTCCTCCGTGTGTCGCTGGTCTTTCAGACCTTCTATCCGGTCATTAACTTGACCATTATCCACCCAAACCTAGAGTTTGTGCCCCTGGGTTTGTGGCTTGATATTTCTGGCAAGATATATCATTTCATTCTTCAATACACTTTAACCATCTGCTTCCCTGCGGAAATATAAATACGATACCCTGGGGTAACTCCCACGGTGAAGTGCTACAACGAGATATATTCTGTGCGCTTGCAGAATTAATTTTGCATACAACGACATATATCTACGCGCTCTTGAGCGTTGCTAAAACGTGACGCTAAGGAGTGCCAATACATAGCCCAACGGATATGTTTACAGAATATTCGGGGACATCATCGGGATTTCACATCGGTCTTTGCCAGCTGGAGACATCCTGTACTCCACTTCCCTCGGCGCTCTGTACGACCCTCTCTTCGTGCGTCATCTTCGGATCCCGTGGCTCTGAAGCTGTCTTCACCTTGGGCCTTCGTCATTTATCCGAGAGAAAGCTTTCGTACTTCGAATCTTCCTCCAAACGACGACGAGCCCCTGGGGCGTTCCTCCTTTGTCTCTGCATGAATTACGGTCAATCCGCCGGTAATTAGAAAAATAACAACACTGGGACGACGTCGGTCTCACTCGTTCGTATTTGATCCCGTACGAAGGGCCCTTCGTACGGTCTTCTTGACTCCTACGGTTTTGGCGTCGGCACATGACTCCCACACGAGCTAAATCAATCCGCCTTGTCCTCTTCATTCTTTCAACGCTCCCTTCGTCCGTACGAAGGAGGCTTCGTATGGTCTCATGTTCTGAAGTCACTCCCCCAACGGTAGCCCCTCGGCGTTGTGGGCCTCTTTACTGGGTCGGGCTGTAGGTGGGCCGACGAAGAGGCTCGCTACGCCGACCGCACGGAGTATCTTCGGAACACCTCCCCTTTTAAGGCCTGGGTTTGTGGGCTAGGCCGGCCCAATTTCCTAGTTTAGTGAAGGCGGCCCATTGCGCTTTGCTATAAAAGGTTGCCATGGGTGAATGTGATTTTCCACCGGACTATGATGCCGAAAACTTGCGGTCGCTTGGTTCGCTACTCCGAAGAGCTCGTCTTCTAGTGACGGTTTGCTGAGTGCTTCGTCTCTCGAAGACGAAATCGTTCTCCGTCAATCGCTCAAGCTTCTCCACGGCCAGGTGATACGCGAGGTATTTGCCGTTTTTTGATTTCTCTATCTTTCGATTGTTTTGCTACGAAAAGCAATCATTCTTGATGGACTCGTCGTCTCGACAAATTCATTGCACCGAAGCGAAAGAGAGTTGATGATGCCGCTACTGCGGATGCTGGCGGAGCCCCTTCGGAGACCCCTTCAGAGCGCATATTGAAGACGTTCATGATGGGCCTCAGCCAAATAACCGGCGTGGATCTGAAGACCCTTGAGCGAAAGAAAATGCTGCCTATTGGGAAGGCACGCCAGGCGGGTCCGAAAGAAGCAGTTCCTCAACCAAAGCCTACCGAAGTGGTGTTTTTTCGAGACCACCTATATGCGGGCCTTCAGTTCCCCCTGGACCCCGTCGTTGTGGGCATTCTAGAGCATTTTGGCTTGTTTCTTCACCATCTCACACCAAACGCCTTCATGCGTTTGAATATTTACATGTGAGTTTGTAAGACAACGAAGATTGCGTCGACTGCCCAGGGCTTCGCCTATGCACACAAGGCCCAGCGTCTGACAAAGTATATTGACGTTCGAACCCGGGATGAGAAGATCGTGGAAAAGGAGGCGCAATTTGGGTGTGTGAACTTCATCTACAAGCCCCATGTCCGTTCTCCGGTGGTGGCCTATCGCAACAAGTGGCCAAATGAATGGTGGTCCTACTGGGCGTACTTGTCCTTGGATGCTGACGAAGCGGGATAGGCCCATCCCTTAGCGGGGACGCCCCTTCAGCCCCTTCCTGAACATTTTTCGAGCGGTGAGGGGTCGTGTCCCGAAGGGGTCGCGTTTGTCGACATGCTTCGGGAGATCGTGAAGATATACAGCATGCACGATTTGTACGAAGAGTTCAAGAGCTGCGAAGTCCATCCCATCCGATCTGGCTGAGAGGTTCGGTATTGGAAGGAGGATGCTTCGGGCCTATCCCTATCCCGGATTTCGCGAAGTGCTTCCGAGTGACAAGCAAATGTTCATACCCTCCCTCTGCTTTGCTTCTATTAAAACCAGTAGACTTGCATACTGACTTCCTCCGCACCTTTACGAGGTGCAGTTTTGGAGAACCCGGTGGTCATCGAGGCACGAGCGGATTTCATGTTGGCGCGGGAATCACCTAAGGAGTATGGCGAGGTCATGAAGATGCTTGGACCGAAACGAGTGAACCGCGTGTTTGCCTTCTTCGGAATTACCCCAGGGCTTCGTCAAGCTACCCTTGAGAACAAGGAGTATGCAGAGAAGAAAGCCGAGGCAGAGCGTTTAAAGAAAGAGGAGACGGAGCGCCCTCCGGGGAAGAAAACTGCCCCCCATACTGCTTCGTCAGAAACTTCCGGCAACCCCCAGCCGACGAGGCAACTGGAAAAACGAAAGCGCGGGAGCCGCGGAGCAGGTCACGGGAAGAAGGCAAGGGCTACGTCACCGGAGCGCCTTCGTGCTGGCAGCTCGACGGGTGACAACGAAGGTGAGCTGGGTGAGGAGGTGCCGTTGGAGCAACCACTGAAGGTGACGCCGGTCATGATGATTGACCCTTTTGAGGAAGAAGTCATTCCTCCTATAGATGTTGGGCGCCCTTCGGCTGGTGATGATGATGATGATTTATCCGTTCCCTATAGTCCTACGGTAGCTGAAAGTGATGAGGACATTCTTATTGACGCTCCGAAGGACAAGACCAGGAGCCCCGAGCCCTCGCTTGGCCCCCTAAAAGTCTACTAGAGCTGACAGCGGCTCCAGCTCTTCGTTGGACTCCTCCCGCGGGTTGACTGCCTCCAGCAAGTCAAAGTCTGGCAGGGAAGAATCCGAAGCCACCATCAGGGGTGACGGAGAGGGTGACTTGGAAGATGGTGATCAGGACGACAGTAGTAGTCACTTCGTCAGTCCCGCTGACCCGAAGGCCGTTGCGGTAAAACTCGGGGCCAGTCCTTCGGCCAAGCTCATCGGCGGTCGCGTCATGAAGAAAGTGCGCTTCGAGAGCGGTGGTCACGAGCGAGCTTTTCTGTCTGAAGCAGGGAAATCCTTCTGTTTGCTGCTTGTCGAAGAGCAACTGGGGTCCGAAGGGACTACTCGTATTCTGGAGCATGCCGAAGACTTGACCCTTAAAAGCTATATTGCTATGCGATGCGCTTCCCGGGCGTATAAGCGAGATATGGAGCTACTCATGCCATCGCTTACCAGTAACGAGGCGGAATCAAACAAGATAGCTGCCTTGGAAGCCGAGAAGGCAGCTTTGGCCAAATCACTTCGTCTGGAGAGGGGACGCACTTCGGATCTTGCCAAGGAGAAAGTTATTCTCCAGAATGAGAATGTTCAGTTGGGGAAAGAACTGCAAGACCTTGGGATCGAGCTAGAGGTTGAACATCAAGTGAGTGGCAAGTGCGAGACTCTCAATTCCGAAAACGAGAAACTCCGACAGGACCTTGGGTCCGAAAAGGCTGGGTATCAAGAGATGAAGTCTAAGTACGAAGCGTATATGGCATCCCATTTGGCCGGTTCCTCCGAAGTGTACTCCAGCATGTCTCGTGCCCTAGCGAGCTTCGGCCTCAACTGTTCGCCTGCCGAGCTTGACTCGTGCTCGGTGGATGATTTCTATGACTGGCTTGCATCTTGCGTGGAGGTGCTTGGTATCAGCGGCAATATATGGGGCAAACTTAATGCCATGGTTTCGGTTTGGGCGCTCGTCCAATCCATCGCCGCCCTTCTTCCTGAAGGGGTGGCTGCGGACGTCAAGGCCGTGAGCAAGAATGACCTTCGGAAGCTAAAGGAACCCGCCCATGAATGGCCTTCCGACGTCAAACTGGAGCCGAAGGCGCTATCTGCTATGGTGAAGAACATCTGCAAGAACTTCATGCAAAGCTTTTATAAGACTCGAGGGGCCATCCTTGCTCGTGATGAGGGCCGTCGGGTGGATGAAGAAGTAAGTCTCGTTCGTGCTTTTTGCACTGTGCTTCGGAATTCTCTATGGGTTTTTTACGTGTTTTTTTGTTGGATTGGCAGCTAAAAGACCATACTGAGAAGAAGATCAAGGCGTTCCGTGCCTCACGAGTCGAAAAGAGGAAACCGAAGCTTGACGTCATTCCCGAAGCTTCCGTGGAGGCTGAAGCTAGTGATGATGACAGGACGGTTGAAGTCGCTCGTGCTGCCACTCCGGCTGACGCAACTACTGTTCCGGATACCTCGATCGTGGCGCCTTCAAGAATTGAAGTGTCTACTACGGTTGAGGGGGCTCTGGGTGCCGGTACTTCGGAACGAGGAAAAGACCATGAAACGAGCGCGTTGTTGACAGATGCCGGAGAGGTGTGAGGTGTTTGGTGAAATGTACTTAAGTTGTGGTTTGGCTGATGTAATAACTCTGGAATGCCAACTTTTGACTGGATCCTTCCGTAGGTCCAGGCTTCGGGACCTGCGGTTGTGACCGAAGGTGTGCTTCCCTTAACTATGAATCGCGGGGATTTCTTTATGACCGGTGCTTGTTGGACTAAGTTTCATCTGTGTTTCCCGAATACGTCTTTCGACGAATTCTGGTTGTTCAAACTTGACAAATATAACCGTCGGAATGCGGCGACCTGACATTGTGCTTTGAGCTGTTCAAACTTGACAAATATAACCGTCGGAATTCTGGCTATTCAAACTTGACAAATATAACCTGCTTTGAGCGGAATATGGTGGCGCATGACATTGTGCTGCAACGTCGGGTGATGGATTGTGAGTTCCGACGGTTGGCTAGAGTGGATGAGGGTATTCCTTATGAAGCCCCTAATGGGCTTCTTGAGCCAAAGTCCAAACCTATGGATGAAGGGGATTTTGCTTTGTCGTGTTATATGTACTGTGCCACGTCGGTGCGACTGTGACGGCTTCGGGCGTCACCATTTGTGGACTGATCGAGCCCCTTCGAATGGCAGGTGTCGAAGCCATGGTGCGTAGAGCTCTGGAAGACGTGCCCTTGATGGCGATTGAGACGGTGGCCGGTGAATGCTTTGATATTGTGATGAACGAGTCCTGAGTTGTTGTGATACGAAGTGTTTCGTCTGGAGAGTCTTCGGGCTTGTTTGGCTGCTTGGCCTTGTACGATTATTTGACTTTCATGCTGTGTGACTGTTTGGCTTTCGGCCAATGTAAAAGGTGTGCCTTCAGGCTATGTAATCATTTGTTCTTCGAGCTTGGCACGAAGGGTGCTGCTGTTACTTACTATGTTCAGGATGTGTAATTGATGATGTCAGCTTTGTTTTGAAAAACAAGGAGAAAAAGATGGGGGGAATCAGAGGACGCGGGTCTTTGAATGTTCCGAAGGAACACCTCCCCCCCTTCGGCCCGCGTCTCTGTGATTTGCTCTGAGTTTGTTCTTAGTTGTTTTTTGTTCGACCGATCGATTTCTGTTTGGCCTATTTTGTGGGCTTAGATACCCCTTCGCCTGAGGCGGTTGAAGTTAAGGCGCAGGTAAGCTCTTCCCATAGAACTAGCTTCCTTTGCGTCTTAACTTAGGAACGGTGAACATACCGTCTATCGACGAAGGCAAGCCCCTTTTAGACATGAAAAGGGTGGATTGCTTCGGCTTTGGAGGTGACCTCCTTGTGGTTCTTTCGTAGGGGGTGACCTTGTTTATATTTCACAAGGGGTTACAGTAGGTAGTCACCTCGTTAAAAACCTCACACCTCCGAATAGTCATGATGACCATCCGAAGGCTCCCCCGTGAGGAAAAGAGTACGAATCCTGATTACATTGGCCTTAGGTAGGCAGAAAAGAAGAAAGGAAAAAAATTACATCTGAGATGCCTAAAAAAGAGAAAACCAAAGCCAAAAAAGACTGCGCTGCTCTTGACCAAGGTCACGAGTCTTAATCATATGTAGTATTTCTGCAAGATGTCTTCGTTCCATGGATATGGGCTTCGGTACCATCCATGGTTCGTAAGCGGAAAGACGACGGCCTTGTTGTTTCGAGAGCTAGGAATGGGCCTTCCCATTTTGGGCCGAACTTGCCCTTGAAGCGGCCCTTCGGAACTTTATGGAGCACCAAATCTCTATCCTGAATACCCCTTGGGCAGTCTTTCTTGTTGCGCCACTTGCGCGTCTCTTCTTGGTATGTGTTTAGATTCTTTGTGAGGACCCGGTGTGTCCGAGGACCGGTGGATGGTCGCTTCCTGGTGTGATGAGTGATTGACAACGTGTTGTGGATTGACGTTTCCCTTGGCTCAAGTATTGCAGGTGTAGAATGCGGCTTGTTTGCACTGGTGCAGGTGAAGAACATGCGCGAAAGGTCTTAGCCATGGCGGCCTACGAGGAGCGGAGAGACAAGTAGGCTTGGTTCGAGGGACCTGGTGGCCAGATGGATCAAGTGCGGTTCACATGCTGGCAAGAACGAGCAAGGGGACGTGGTTCTGGTGTGAGGTAGCGGCTCACAACCGAAGCTCGTATGCGGACGTGAAGCCGGCGCAAGGTAGCGGCTAACAAACGAAGTTTGCGCGCAGGGTTCGGTGATTTGGCCACAAAATCATCGGTGGACGGTTTCCCTTGGTTTGGGCCTCAAAACTAAGGACCGAGGACTCGACGTGGCGAAGATGGGTTGCTGGGCCAAGTGTGGCTGCCAGAGGCGGTTTAACCGCCTCCCCCTGGGCCGGCCCAAAAACGGCGTCGAGGAGCTTCGATCCGAAGGACACGTGGCGTGACCGCAAGGCTTGCGTCGGAGGGAAGCTAGCTTGCGGTGGAAGGTTACCCAGCCGGAAAAATCTACGAGTCAAATGTCAAATTTGCCCCTGAGGGGTATGTATCACTTAGGGGTAGTTTAGTCTTTAGAGCAGCACCACTTGGACTATATAATAGACCCCCTAGGGGTTGGTGGCTGTTATCTAAGTAGTCTAGTTTTATTTCCCTTGCACTTGAACTATTTTCCTTTAGTTTTTCTTTCTAGTTTTCCATAGGCTAGCCAAGTACTTCACCGGAGAAATCTTTGAGAGGGTTGAATGAAGGGAAGATAGCTATCCTCTTTGTAAAGAAGTTGACCTCGTGATGTATGGAAGATTTGGCTTTCTTGTATCCCTCTTTGTGTGATTTCGTTGTTCATCCCGTGGCTCTTTTTGGCCCCTTTGGGAGATTTTCGATTCCTTGTGTTTGAGGTCGTTTCCTTGCGTTTTGTTTGGGAGATTCACACATGAGGTTGTGGACACTCTTTTCCTGGTGATTTGCCCCCTCAAAACGCAAAGAATCGCTTCAGATTTGGGGAGTTTTGGATGAACTCGGGGTGGAAGTGTTCTTCACGAGATCTGAGATTTCAGGAGTTTTAGTGTTTTTGAGGCCGAGATTTTTGGGGAATATACTCCACTGAAGGTGTACATCATCTCCCCAAAGTTTCATCTCAAGAGCTCAAGCCGTTTGGGAGATCGATTCACGAGTTGACTTTTTCCCGAGAGCTCCCAGATTGACCGCCCCCAGGAGGTTAAACCGCCCCCCCTAGGCGGTTAAACCGCCCCTCGGGAGGTTAAACCACCCCTGGCTGGGTAGAGAAGGTTTTGCCTCGTTTCGGTTCGTTTTGTGTTCGTTTCGATCGATTCGAGTTCCGCTGCGTCTTTCTTGTTCCTAGGGTCAGTAGCTTGACAGTGGCTACGTGATCTCGGCAAGATCGCTTTCGGAGGCGTTGGAGTTGATTTGAGAGAATAGCCGGATTGGTTGAAAAGAATTTTTATCAGCTCCCATTCACTCCCCCCCCCCCCCCCCTCTCTGGTCGCCGTTTCGGTCCTTCAATTGGTATCAGAGCCGGTTACGGGTCTTTGCGACTCTAACCAGTCTAAGATCCAAAGATGGCGTACCAAGATAGGGGTTCTGGGCCTCCGCACTTCGATGGGAAAAACTACCTGAATTGGGTCGCGCGTATGGGTGCTTTCTTACGAGGCAAAGGAAAGTTGTTGTGGGATGTGACCAAAGATGAAAACTATGTCAATCCCACCAACTTAGATGCCCAGGATGCAAAGGATAAGTTTGAGGCAAACGCTAGAGCTGTTGACTACTTGTTCCGTGCTTTGTCTGTCGAGGATTTTGAGCGAGTTTTGGGCGAGGACCTAGCTAGCCAGATCTGGCAGAAGCTCAAGGTAGCCCACGGTGGTGATAGCCATGTGAAGGCTAGGCTTTTCTCGATGTATCGGAGAGAATATGAGAATTTCGCTCATTTGCCTGGAGAGTCTGTTGATGCTTTGTTTCAGCGTTTCACTTCCATCGTCAACAACATGAAAGCCAACATTACCGTACTCCCATACTAGGATCATGACCGAGCTATCAAGCTCCTGCAAGCACTTGATAGATCTGTGTGGGGTGCCAAGGTTGATGCGATCATGGAGTCGGCAAACTATGAAACTTTGTCTGTTGATGAGCTTTTCTCGAAGTTGAAATCTTCTGAGGTTGACAGACAGGTGCTTGCCAATGCTAAGAGTCCGACTGATCCTCATAGTCTGGCTCTAATCGGTGGCTCTGGATATGGACATGCTAACACTCCTAGACACTTTGCTTTGTCTTCTCTTGTGTCTCTTCCAGATGAAGAATATGAGGTGCTGAGCGAGGAGGATCTCGCGTTGCTCACGAGGAGGTTCGAGCGGATGTACCAGAACCGGAAGGGTTCGAGGCGTGCCGGGAGTACGTGCCACAGATGCGGGAAGATGGGCCACTTCATCGCCGAGTGCCCCGAGGAGATCAAGAACGACTACAACCGCAAGCACCGCCCGCGAGACGACCACAAGCACCGTCCCAAGGACGAGTACCACTCCAAGCACAAGAACAAGGACGAGAGAAGGTCGAAGAACAAGCACGGTGGACACAAGAAAAACAGATCTCGAGCGATGGTGGCAGATGCGAGCGACATCGACACAAGCTCCACCAACACGTCGTCAAGCTCAAGCAGCGAAGATGAAGACCGCGGCCACCGCAAGGAGAAGAAGAGCTTGAACCGCAACTTCAACGGCATCTCCTTCGCCGCCGCCGACTACTGCACCATGGCGCACGACTCCGTGAAGAGCAAGGACGACTCCGACTCCGAGGATGAGGTATTGACCGATCCTACCTCTCTGCGTAAGGAAATTGCTAGACTAGAGCAGTTGGTCGATAACCGCGATGATGTGCTTAGGAAGACCAACAAGGAGAAGAGGGAGTTTAGGTCTTTACTAGGAGAGTCCAAGGATAGAGTGGCTGAGCTTGAGACCTTGCTTTCTGAGACTGGAAAGAAGGCGATGGAGTTTGAGTCTTTGCTTTGCGAGTCTAGGGAGAGAGCAGCTAAGCTTGAGTCAGAGATTGCTGTGTTGAAAGATGCTCCTCTTGTGTCTGATGAAATTGAATGTTCATTCTGTGATGTGCATCTTGCTGATCTGGTTGTGCTTAAGGAGAAACACATCACATGCTTAGATGAACTAGAAGGTGCTAGGGTTGAGCTTGCGGAGTTGAAGTCTAGATCATCTTTGCTAGGTGCTTGTACTTCTTGTCCTGCTTTGCATGCTCAGTTGCTTGAATCACGTACCATGATTAGTTCACTTGAAGCTCAACTGAAATCTCCTATTGCAAATTCTTGTTCTGCTTGTGATGTTGTCGCTTTGAAGAATGTTGAGCTAGAACAGTGTGTTAATCGCTTGCAAGATGAGAATGATGAGTTGCGACAGTGTTTGGGTTGGTTGTCGGGTCGCGAGCCTCAGCTTAAGATGTTGATTGCTGGTTTTAAGAGAGCTGATGGTCGTGGTCTGGGTTCTAAGAAGGTTGGTGAGAGTAGTGGTGAGAAAGAGAGAGAACCTGAAAGCTCCACCACAAACATTCCCACAAACCCACCAAAAGCCATTCTCAAGAACACTTTCACACCCAAACCCAACCACCTGCTAAACAAGCTTGACACCACTCCAGATCCTCCCAAGTTTCCACCAAAGACAGACAACTTCCAGAGGAGAGTGACCTTTGTGAGGAGTGAGGTTTACCAGCCGAGAGAGAGGCCACAGCCGAGAGAAACCCCAAAGCCAAAGCCAGTCCGCTTCCATTGTGAGCATTGTGGAAGGGATGGACACCTTGAGGAGTTTTGCTGGAGGAAGAAGAGGGAGGTGAGACGAGAGAAGGAGATGGGGAACAGGGACAGGTACCACTCTTCCCGTAGTGTGCCTGTGTCTCGTTCACCCTTGCCTAGGAGAGAGGGCTTTGTGCGTACAGCTCCTTCGTTTGGTAGTCGTGGTGTTCCAACTAGTCTTGAGTTTGCTAGGCGGCCTCCAGTTTGTGGTCAGTTTGGTTCAGGGAGGTTCGACCGTAGCTTCACGGCGAGGAGAGAGTCTAGGCCACGTTTTCCCCCGCGTGGTGCTAGAGGTCCGATGGTGAGAGACGAGAGGGTACCACGTAGTGACGTTGATTTTGCTAACCCCTCTTTTGAGCAGATGGCTCGACACTGGTTTAACTCCTTCTGTGCTAACCCTAGTGTTGAGTCATTCGCTCGTTCTCGTTCACGCTTTTGGTTGTGTAGGTGTGAGGTATGGAGAACATGAGCTTGGTGACTCTTGGTCTTTTGCATGATCAAGGTTTGATGGTTCTCCACACCTTTTTGGATGGCCCCGATGTGGCCCTTGTACACTATGTACCGTGAGTATATCCCTTGTACACTCTTGTGTTCATCTGTGTATATTTAGCTTGCTTTGTGCCTGTATCATGATTTTTATGTTTTGTGTAGCATATTGTACATTTGTTTATCTGGTATCCTTTTAGTTGGTATCTTTTGTTGCATCGTGCTCATTTGAGATTTCTCTTCCTTTTTATGATGGAGCTTTCCATTTGCTTTTGTACACCTTTTCTAGTTTTTCTAGGTGTCTTTGACTGAGGGGGAGCTCGGCTTTATTTAATGGGGAGTATTTGCTCGACTTGATTTGGAAAGGAGAGGATCTTGCTTAGAGCATTTGGATAGCATGAGTTTGTGAGGTTGCTGAGTTGGCACTTTGGTTGTGCATTTCATGGGAGTTTGAAGTTTGCACCTGAACCTTGGATTTGCATTTCAGTTGCACATTCCAAGGGGAGCTGATGATTGAACCTGAACCTTGGATTTGCATTTCGGTTGCACATTCCAAGGGGACCTTGTAGTTTGAACTTGAACCTTGGATTTGCATTTTGGTTGCACATTCCAGGGGGAGCTTTGTATTTGTGCTATGATCGCGCTTGTGTATTGAGTTTGAGCTTGCCCATGTTTCGACCCAAAACCAGCTTGCAGACATTTTCACCAAACCACTTGACCAAGCTACCTTCACCCGCTTGCGAGGGGAACTTGGTGTGTGTGCATTTTTCTGAGCTGAGTTTTGGAGGCTTCTCTTGTAGCATATGTATTCTATTGTACCATCATTGTATCTTGATGTACATTTTTCTTGCTTTTGTATCTTGATTTCATCTTTTGTATCATATCTTAGGATGAGCTTCTCCTATATGCAGTGATTGCTACAACTTGCTACATTTTAGAGTTTAGGCAGGCTGGCTAGGGATTGATTGTATGGATGGCTATGCTCTTGATGGTCTTGATATATATTCTATTGAGATAGTCTCTTTTTGAATTAAAATGACAAACTGAACTTAAACTCTTTCACCCATGAGTAAATGCCTTTGCATGTCTTGTTTGAGCCGAAATGGCTATGTCTTGCTTAAGAACATGCTAGGATGTGATATTCTTTTCAATTGGGTCAAAGACCTTTGTCATTGTAAATGTTTAGCCCATGCTTTATCTTGTGGAGGAGCATAAGCTTCTTTTTGTCGCAAAGACATTTCATGTACCATGCTTAATTTGAAAAACTTGAAAAATGAGATGTCTATGCATGAAAGAAGAAAGATGAGAAAAAGATATATTTGCTGAAATTTATGCTCATGTCTCTATGCTTTCACCATTGCACACACTTGCACACATGGGTGCTAAGCGGTTGCATGTTGTTTGCCGGAGAAGTCTCCCATAAGAAGTGAACACATGGCTCCGTGCTTTGACATGACATGAGGTAGAACTTGGGCGTTTATGATGATCTTTTGTCAAGAATGCTTGTCCTTTCATGTTTTTGGTGAGATGAAGTTCATTTTTGCTTGAACAATCCATGGTTAGGACTTTGCTCATGTGGTGACATTTTCGATAAAACTACACAACTTGCTCATGGCTTTGTCAATTGGATATATGTCTTCACCTTCTTGATGGCAATGCCCGTGTCACATGATGAACTATCTTGTTTGCCTCTTCTCTAACTTGTAGCATTTTGTATTGCTCGTTATATATTTGAGAAGCTTGTAGTTGCATTTTGTACATTTTCTCCTTGATTTGTGCATTGTCAACAAGGCGGAGAATTTCTGGAGCATTTTGCAAGGGGGAGATCTTGCTGAATTTGTAAGAAAGCTTTTGCGCCAAAATTTGCTGGATTTGTGTGAGAGATTGAGAATTTTGCCAAAGTGAGAGTTTTTGAAAATCTGTGAAGTTTCTGAGAGTTTGAGCATTGAAATATCTTGCTGGGCATATTTGGAAGGTTTTCAAGTTGAAACGGCATCGTTGCGAGTTTGCTTGTGCAAATTTTGCAATTTTGGGTTTGGTCATCTGTCAGGGGCGATTTAACCGCCCCACCTGGGTGGTTTAACCGCCCCTGTGCAGTGTGCACAAGTGTTGTGGAGATTTGAGCCATTCTTGAGTGTTTTTCGCACGCACAAGTTCACTTGTTCGGGGAAGTTGCATCTTTGCAGGGGGAGTTCTTTGAGTGTCCTGAAAAGTGAATTAGAGATTTGTGATTTGTGCTTTTGCTCTTTTGCCGATGGTGTTGAGCCCTTTCGCTTCTTCTTGAAGGGTCGGCGTTTCTGGAGCTTTCTCTTGCGAAGTGACTTTGTTTCTCGGCTTGTTCTTGCTTTTAGTCACTTGCTTGAGTCTTGTTTTCGATTTCTTTTATATTTACTTTATATCATTGGTTACTATGTGTGTGTTGTCAATGCATTCATCAAGGGGGAGATTGAGGACCCGGTGTGTCCGAGGACCGGTGGATGGTCGCTTCCTGGTGTGATGAGTGATTGACAACGTGGTGTGGATTGACGTTTCCCTTGGCTCAAGTATTGCAGGTGTAGAATGCGGCTTGGTTGCATTGGTGCAGGTGAAGAATAGGCGTGAAAGGTCTTAGCCATGGCGGCCTCCGAGGAGCGGAGAGACAAGTAGGCTTGGTTCGAGGGACCCGGTGGCCGGTGGATCAAGTGCGGTTCACATGCTGGCAAGAACGAGCAAGGGGACGTGGTTCCGGTGCGAGGTAGCGGCTCACAACCGAAGCTCGTACGCGGACGAGAAGCCGGCGCAAGGTGGCGGCTAACAACCGAAGTTTGTGCGCGGGGTTTGGTGATTTGGCCACAAAATCATCGGTGGACGGTTCCCCTTGGTTTGGGCCTCAAAACCAAGGACCGAGGACTCGACGTGGCAAAGATGGGTTGCTGGGCCAAGTGTGGCTACCAGGGGCGGTTTAACCGCCCCCCAGGGGCGGTTTAACCGCCTCCCCCTGGGCCGGCCCAAAAACGGCGTCGAGGAGCTTCGATCCGGAGGACACGCGGCGTGACCGCAAGGCATGTGTCGGAGGGAAGCTAGCTTGCGGTGGAAGGTGTCCCAGCCGGAAAAATCTATGAGTCAAATGTCAAATTTGCCCCTGAGGGGTATGTATCACTTAGGGGTGTTTAGTCTTTAGAGCAGCACCACTTGGACTATATAATAGACCCCCTAGGGGTTGGTGGCTGTTATCTAAGTAGTCTAGTTTTATTTCCCTTGCACTTGAACTATTTTCCTTTAGTTTTTCTTTCTAGTTTTCCATAGGCTAGCCAAGTACTTCACCGGAGAAATCTTTGAGAGGGTTGGATGAAGGGAGGATAGCTAGCCTCTTTGTAAAGAAGTTGACCTCGTGATGTATGGAAGATTTGGCTTTCTTGTATCCCTCTTTGTGTGATTTCGTTGTTCATCCCGTGGCTCTTTTTGGCCCCTTTGGGAGATTTTCGATTCCTTGTGTTTGAGGTCGTTTCCTTGCGTGTTTGTTTGGGGGATTCACACATGAGGTCGTGGACACTCTTTTCCTGGTGATTTGCCCCCTCAAAACGCAAAGAATCGCTTCGGATTTGGGGATTTTTGGATGAACTCGGGGTGGAAGTGTTCTTCACGAGATCTGAGATTCCGGGAGTTTTAGTGTGTTTGAGGCCGAGATTTTTGGGGAATATACTCCACTGAAGGTGTACATCATCTCCCCAAAGTTTCATCTCAAGAGCTCAAGCCGTTTGGGAGATCGACTCACGAGTTGACTTTTTCCCGAGAGCTCCCAGATTGACCACCCCCAGGAGGTTAAACCGCCCCCCTAGGCGGTTAAAACGCCCCTAGGGAGGTTAAACCGCCCCTGGCTAGGTAGAGAAGGTTTTGCCTCGTTTCGGTTCGTTTTGTGTTCGTTTCGATCGATTCGAGTTCCGCTGCGTCTTTCTTGTTCCTAGGGTCAGTAGCTTGACAGTGGCTACGTGATCTTGGCAAGATCGCTTTCGGAGGCGTTGGAGTTGATTTGGGAGAATAGCCGGATTGGTTGAAAAGAATTTTTATCGGCTCCCATTCACTCCCCCCCTCTGTGGTCGCCGTTTCGGTCCTTCACTTTGCTGCTTCTTCCCTCAAGATTTCTGAAGCGTCGAGGGTGACTTCCATGAGAGTCGGGTCATCCGTTGAGGCCGCCTGCGAGCGCCATGAGTCGTGCTTGATCTATTCGGGTGTCATTGCATCTTCTCCATATAACAAACGAAACGGTGAAAACTTGGTGGTTCAGGATTTTGTGGTGTTATGGACCATATGACTCTTGGGAGTTTGTCGACCCATTTGCCCTTCGGGAGTCTGGTTATGTTTTTCTTTTACCCCTGAAAAGATGAGACCCCATTTGCGCGCTCTACTGCTCCGTTCGACTACGGGTGATACACCGAGGTGAAGCATAGTTTCGTTCCGAGGCTTTGGTAGAACGTCCAAAACCCTTCGCAGTCAAACTGCTTCCCGTTGTCGACTATGACTTCTCTTGGGACGCCGAAGCGGTAGACGATGTTTTGCCAGAAGAATTTCTGGACAGTGGATGAGGTTATGCATTGAATAGGGTTCGCTTCGACCCATTTTGAAAAGTACTCTACTGCCACGATGGAGTATGTGAGGTTGCCCTGGGCCTTTGGCAAAGGGCTGACGATACCGATGCCCCATCTGGAGAATGACCATATTGGTGGAATCAGCTGTACCTCGTTAGCCGGGTAGTGCTTGTAGGGTGCGTGCATGTGGCAATTTGTGCACTTGCTGACCACCTCTTCGGCGTCTGCTACTACCAAAGGCCAATAAAATCCTTGCCTGAACGCTTTCTGGATGAGAGCTCTGGTGCCGATGTGAGATGAGCACATGCCATTGTGGATTTCGTGGAGGAGCTCTTTTCCTTCGTTCTGGGATATGCATTTCAACCATGGGGCGCACACGCCCTTTGGGCACAAGATGTCATCCTTGATGCAATAGTTGCGAGCCTTCGCAGCGAGGCGTTTCTGGTCTGCTTCGTTCTCAGGCTCGTAATGGCCTTTGATGAATGCCATTAATGGTGCCCTCCAATCTTCGCTATGGACTGCATTGATGTACTAGACTGGTGCTTCATCGTTTAGGACTGATTTCCGTTACAGGACTTCATAAAACACATCCGGGGGCAATGGGTCCTGAGTTGCTGCTACTTTTGCAAGGTCATCAGCTTCTTTGTTTCTTGACCTTGGGTAGTTCTTCATGGTGAAACCGAAGAAGTACCGCTCCATGCTTCGTACGGCTTGCAGAAATTTGATCAGTTCTGGGTGTCGTGCTTTGTATGTCTTATCCGCGTGACCGGCGATGAGTTTGGAATCGGTGTTAATGAAGATCCTTCGGGCTCCTAGAGCACGAGCCCAACAGTAGCCCTTGTATTCAGCCACATTGTTTGTGCAGTCGTTGTAGTCTAAGCGCACGGCGTACCAGAGTTTGATTCCGGAGGGAGAGATGAGGATCGCCGATGCTCCTGACACATTGTCACAGTAGGCACCAACACATTGTATCTCCCATAGAGCTTCGGGGATCAGCCTAGAAGATGGTCCGGAAGGCGGCGTCTAGTCCGCCACGAAGTCTGCCCGTACCTGTGACTTAATTGCTGTTCTAGGGTGAAATTGACAACGTGTTCTTGCAACTCAGCTGCCCATTTGCCGATTCGTCCCATTGACTCCCTGTTTTTGAACATGTCGCGCAGCGGGTATGAAGTGGGAACAAGTATTTTGTGACTGAGGAAGTAATGTCTCAGCTTTCGTTTCGCCATGATTACTGCGTATGCCATCTTCTCCATCTCGGAATAGAACAACTTGGATCCATTTAGGGCTTCGGATACGAAGTAAATGGGGCATTGTATTAACGACTCAAGGACTTCCTTCTCTTCGATCAGGGCTGCACTCACTGTTGTTTCAGATGCGGCGATGTACAACATAAGCTCTGCTCCGGGCATCGGACTGGTCAGGATGGCTAGGTTTTCGAGGTAAGATTTTAGCTCTTCGAGTGCTCTCTACTGCTCTTGGCCCCATTCGAAGTGAGATGTGCTTCGTATTGCTTTGAAAAATGGCAAGCTTCGTTCTGCTGACTTGGATATGAAACGGTTGAGAGATGCTATCTTGCCTGCCAATTTCTGTACATCCTTCTTGTTTGCTAGAGGTTGCATTCTTTTGATGGCCTCGATCTTTTTCGGGTTGGCTTGGATACCTGTCTTCGAAATAAGACACCCAAGGAGCTTGCCTTTTTCTGGATTCAATTTGAGCCCACTTCTCTGAAGTTTTGAAATTGTTTCTCTGAGATCCTGGATGTGGTCTTTCTTTGCTGCACTTTTCACCACAACGTCATCGACGTATGCCGAGATGTTTCATCCCAGCTGTGAACCTAAAATGATCTGAATCATCCTGTTGAACGTGCATCCTGCGTTCCGAAGCCCCTCGAGCATTCGTACAAAGCAATAGACCTTGAAAGAAGTTGTGAAGCTAGTGGCTTCTTCATCTGACATCTTCATCCATATTTGATGGTAACCTGAAAAACAATCCAGAAGACTCAGCATTTCGCAGCATGACGCCTGGTCGACTAGAACATCGATTCTGGGTAAAGGGAAGTCATCCTTCAGGCATGAATTGTTCAGACTCGTAAAATCGATGCACATCCTCCAGTTTCCGTTCTTCTTCGGTACCATGACTACGTTTACCAGCCATAGCGAGAAATGTACAGGCCGGATAATGCGCGCGTCCAATAGCTTCCGGACTTCGGCCTGTGTCGCGTTCGTGCGTTCGTCGGACATTACCCGAAGTCTTTGCTTCCTGGGTTTGGCCTTAGGATCAGTTTGGAGCTCGTGCTGAATTATGTTCCTACTGACGCCTATGAGGTCGTTAGTGGACCATGCGAACACATCTTGGTTATTTCGGAGGAAATCTATGAGTCGGACTTCTTCCGCCTCGGTTAGTGTTAGTATTTCTTATGACCTACAGATAAATCCGCAAGCGTACGGATACCGATGTAGCTTTCACCCGGGAGTATTCCAGGGATCGATTTCCACAGGGAACGAGAAGTGTACTAATCCTTTAATTAATTCGTCCGAAAGGGTAATATGGGGGATATGGATGACAACGAAAAGAAAGAAGAGATGAAACGGCTGAGGGTAGAGAGGGTACTTGTGTAGCAATACTGGATATTTGGATAGATCAAGCAAGACAGACTTGTTCAAGAGAGTTCACTTCGGGCGCCTGAGACACCACCACTCACAGAAAGGGATGAGAAGGGGAGTGGTACCACCTACCCCTAAGTCCTACAGTCCAGAACTAACGTGGTGGATTACGTCGGCCGGACAGGGCTGTCACCACCTGCCGGCTGCCACAACTATTCCGTTGAACTGAGTGCAAACCAAGGTAACGACTAGTCTAGGAACCACGCCTATACTAATAGTTACTACTTCACTTGATATTAGAGCAAAGCACCCACTACTAAGTAGTGAACGAGGAACCAGTGAACAAAAGCTAGCAAGACTGAATGCTTAATAAATCAGAGGGAACCAGAATTACCAGACAAGACCCGGATGTTACTCGAAGTTGAGCTAGGTACAAAGTGGAAGAGAAACCGGCAGCTCCGGCTTCTATCCCGGACTCTCACCTCACCTCTCTCCCTATTTCCTAAGTATGGGAGTGGTAGCACTTCGCCCTAGAGCTTCTTCTCCTCTATCTTGTTGTATCTTGAGTGGGAGTGAAGGGCGCCTTTTATAGTCTCCCAAGCATGGAAGCCAGCGTAGATTTTAAGCCACATGCTTGCTTAGCTTCCACGTGGAAGGGGAGGCATAACCGCCATGAAAGTGGGCTGGTCAGCCTCACTTAGGCCGTACGGCCTGGGATTCTCGCCACCTGGCACCGTCTTTCTTGTGGATGCTCCTAATGATGTCCTAAGGTCGGTAGTTGAGGGATTGGTGATGGTTGTCATAGTTGGAGGCCGGCCGGCCTAGGGGAGGCCGTTCGGCCTGGCCCTGGCTCCTCTTGGCCCTTCGTTGCACCGACTCACTCATCAATGTTTGCATGTTGTCCCTTGAGGCGGTTTTGGTTGCGTTGATTTGGAGCCGTCCGAGAATCCTAGGTAGATGGACCCTCCAATCCATGGCTTAGGCCTTTCGTTCTTAATTTCATCCATGCTTGTCAGTTCCTTGCTTGGGGGTCCATTGGTGACTCCCTAAGGCCATTGTGCAAAGCTTAGGGCCTTTTGGGGAGGGTGCATGGCCAGCCGGCCTCGTCCAGGCCGTTCGGCCTAAGTCAGGCCAACCGACCAGACATGTTTCGCCCGGCGATTTTCTCGGAGGCATAAGTTTTCCGTCCGGTCTCCGAATTGGGTCATCCAAGTGTCCATTTCGATCATCTCGGAGATCTCTTCAACACTGGTGTTGTCAGATATGTGATGTGGATAATGTTTGCACCATGTCTAAGTAGCTTTTGTCTCGAGATGAACCTTCACTCGTATGGCTTCACCAATGTTGATATTTATGCACCATATTACATGTATTTCCTTGCAAAACATATTGGTGCACAAAACTCTAGAACTCGTTAGTTTAAATGTAACTTCATGTATGCATCACTTGAGTTCCCTCATTATTTGGAAAGGTTAACGGCCAAAAGTGGCATATAACGGCCGTCAACAGTTAGTTCTTTGCCAATGATGACTACTTTGTCTGGCACATCTTCACACAACGACACCCTCTTCGTGTGTTCGAAAGGGGCCATCCTTTGCGGGGGTTCCTTTTGCTGCTACATATTTTCGAGCGGCTTGTCCTCTTTGTCTGATTGGTTGTCTTCTTCATTGATGGTGTGGACGTGTTGGTCACCATAGGTTGTGCTGTGCTCAGCTCATCGGGCCTCATTTTGACTGCCGTATATGGAGATTACCCCCCCCCTCGGGTCGGGATTTTCATGCACAGATAGTCCTGATGAATGACTACTGCGAATTTGTTGATGGTGGATCTTCCGAAGATGGCGTTGTAGGAATACTTGATGTCAATGATGTCGAAAGTGATTGTTTCAATGCATTGAGTGGAATTGCTTCCGAAGGAGACGTCGAGCTCGCACTTGCCCATTGCTTCTACACGTTTTCCTCCGAACCCGTACAACGGGTTCTCGGACTTCCGAAGATTATCCTTGTTGAATCCCATTTGAAGAAAATAGTCCCATGTGATGATATCCGCGGAGCTGCCATTGTCAACCAGGATGCGACCAATGTCATTGCCGAACGGGCGGTGTTGGGTGTTTCACCCGATGTTTGCACGAATGACCAATGGGTCGTTGTGTGGGTATTTCATGAGGCGGACGTCGTCTTGATTGAAGGTGATTGGAACATGGGACCAGGGGGTTCGGAAGACTTGTCCTGCGCATATCTGGTTTATGCTTCGGGCTTCATCCTTTCGCTGTCGCTTTGTTAAGTGCTCTAGTTCGTTCGACCCTCCCGAAATCGCGTTTATTATGTGTGCCGCGCTGGGAGGATCCTCGCTTGCTTCTGTCCGAACTATCCTTGAGTCGGCTCTTGCTTGGGCTTTCGGTTGATTTGGTAATTCGAAGGGTCGTAAGCCGGTACCGCTGTTGACCGTGGTGGGATTGGCGCCATTGGTGCGCTGGGAGTTGTTGGGTAGTACTAGGAGCAGAGGGAAGTAATGGTGATGGTGCGGTGGTACATAGCCCTGAGTGACAAAGGAGACCTGTTGCCCCGCGGGCTTCGTATGTGTGGTGGCAGTTTTGTTAGTTTGCAGGGCTTCGGATGCCCGTTACTCTTCGTCGAAGGCTTTCTTGCTTTTCTGCCCGTACGGGCATTGGTTCGTGTTGTGGTCCGGATTGACCCCATGGAAAAAACACCATGGGTTTCGGCCTCCTTTACCTGGCCGACCTCCTCCGCCTCGGCCGTTTCTACCTCTCCTTTGAGCTGACGAATTCTGTTGGTTTCGTTGTTGACTGACCTGCTCTTGTGGCTGAGTCGTGACATTGTTGACTTGAGCGGTGCCTCTGCTAGCCCCTCGGACTGCCATGCCTTGGAATCCTTCCACTAGGTTTTAGGTTTCTTGGAAGCATACAGGGCCTCGATACGTCGTCGACGACCTGTTATCTGATTTGCAGTACTCTTGCAGGACTTCGAACGGCTCTCGGGCTGACTCCGGCCGATGCCGCTCGAGGAAGTCCTGATACGCCCCTATCTTGAGCCCGTTAATGGTGTAGTCTATGATGCTGTCTTCAGATACTCTTGGAGATTTTGCCATGAATTTTACGATTCGCTGCATGTACTGCTGAAGAGACTCTTTTTCACCTTGAACACATGCCTGAAGCAATTAGCTGGAGGTGTGGCCTTCGGTTTGCATTCCTTTGAATGTGGACATGAGCTTGTAAGGACCCGGTGTGTCCGAGGACCGGTGGATGGTCGCTTCCTGGTGTGATGAGTGATTGACAACGTGGTGTGGATTGACGTTTCCCTTGGCTCAAGTATTGCAGGTGTAGAATGCAGCTTGATTGCATTGGTGCAGGTGAAGAGAAGGCGCGAAAGGTCTTAGCCATGGCGGCCTTCGAGGAGCGGAGAGACAAGTAGGCTTGGTTCGAGGGACCCGGTGGCCAGATGGATCAAGTGCGGTTCACATGGTGCAAGAACGAGCGGGGGGACGTGGTTCCGGTGCGAGGTAGTGGCTCACAACCGAAGCTCGTACGCGGACATGAAGCCGGTGCAAGGTAGCGGCTAACGACCGAAGCTTGTACATGGGTTTGGTGATTTGGCCACAAAATCATCAGGAGGACGGTTTCTTGATTTGGGCCTCAAAACCAAGCCCGAGGACTCGACGAGGCGAAGTCTGGGCAGCTGGGCCGAGGTGACCAGCCAGGCCCAAGTTCGGCGTCGAGGAGCTTCGATCCGGAGGACGCGCGGCATGACCGCAAGGCTTGCGTCGGAGGGAAGCTAGCTTGCGGTGGAAGGTGTCCCAGCCAGAAAATATCTGCAACCAAATGTCAAATTTGCCCCTGAGGGGTATGTATCACTTAGGGGTAGTTTAGTCTTTAGAGCACCACCACTTGGACTATATAATAGACCCCCTAGGGGTGGTGGCTGCCATCTCTTTGCATCCTCTCTAGTTCTCCCTAGTTATCTCTTTGCATCCTCTTTTGCTGGTGATCTCTTGCCCCCAAACGCCGGGAATCGCTTTGGATTTGAAGTTATTGGGATGAACTCGAGTTCTTGGTGTTATTCACGAGATCTGTGATTCCAGGAGTTCTAGCGAGTTAGAGACCAAGATCTTTGGGGCATAGCCTCTCCTTGAGGTGTATTTCATCTACCCAAAATCTTGTCTCAAGACTCCAAGTCGTTTGGGAGATACGTTTTCGAGTTGACCATTTTCGAGTCGATCTATTGATCCGATCGGTTTTTCCTTAGCTTGGTCGGATCAATCGACCGCCAGATCGTTTGCGAGATTGATTTTCAAGTTGACTGTTTTGCTGAGTCGATCGATCGATCCGATCCGTTATACTTGGCTCGGTTGGATCAATCGATCGCCCCACCTCGCAGCCTCGCAACGTCTCTGATAGAAGATCGATATTTCGATTGAAAGCTCCGATCGACCGGTCGGATCATCCGATCGCTTTGCGGGTACTGTGGGGAGTTTCACTTGACAGCGGTCGGAGCATACGTCAATAGTCCGACCGGTGCTTTCCATGCTCGGTCGGATCAATCGACCCGTGTGAATTGCGCTGAACTTTGCACTGGTTTTCTCACGGTACCGATCGAAGCATACACGATAAATCCGATCGACTGGACTTTGCTTGGTCGGATCAATCGACCTGTACAATTTCCGCAGAACTCTTCCTGTTGAGGTCACATCTTGTACTCACTTTGTTCGAATCTTTTTCCGCTGCGTCGATCTAGTTCCTAGGATCAATGGCTTCTCACTAGCTACGTGATCTTGGCTAGATTGTCAGATTGGCTTGGAGTTGAATTGGGAAAAGCCGGATTTGGGAAATAAATTTTTATCGGCTCCCATTCACTCCCCCCTCTCTGGTCGTCGTTTCGGTCCTTCAATTGGTATCAGATCCGGTTACGGGTCTTTGCGACTCTAACCAGTCTAAGATCCAAAGATGGCGTACCAAGATCGGGGTTCCGGGCCTCCGCACTTTGATGGGAAGAACTATCCGAATTGGGTCGCGCGTATGGTCGCTTTCTTGTGAGGCAAAGGAAAGTTGTTGTGGGATGTGACCAAAGATGAACACTATGTCAATCCCACCAACTTAGATGCCCAGGATGCGAAAGATAAGTTCGAGGCAAACGCTAGAGCTGTCGATTACTTGTTCCGTGCTTTGTCTGCTGAAGAGTTTGAGCGAGTTTTGGGCGAGGACCTAGCTAGCCAGATCTGGCAGAAGCTCAAGGGAGCCCACGGTGGTGATAGCCATGTGAAGGCTAGGCTTTTCTCGATGTATCGTAGAGAGTATGAGAATTTCGCTCATTTGCCTGGAGAGTCTTTTGATGCTTTGTTTCAGCAGTTTCACTTCCATAGTCAATAACATGAAAGCCAACATTACCGTACTCCCATACTCGGATCATGACAGAGCTATCAAGCTCTTGCAAGCACTTGATAGATCCATGTGGGGTGCCAAGGTTGAGGCGATCATGGAGTCGGCTAACTATGAAACTTTGTCTGTTGATGAGCTTTTCTCTAAGTTGAAGTCTTCTGAGGTTGATAGACAGCTGCTTGCCAAGGCTAAGAGTCCGACTGATCCCCATAGTCTGGCTCTAGTCGGTGGCTCTGGTTATGGACATCCTAACACTCCCAGACACTTTGCTTTGTCTTCTCTTGTGTCTCTTCCAGATGAGGAATATGAGGTGCTGAGCGAGGAGGATCTCGCGTTGCTCACGAGGAGGTTCGAGCGGATGTACCAGAACCGGAAGGGTTCGAGGCGTGCCGGGAGTACGTGCTACAGATGCGGGAAGATGGGTCACTTCATCGCCGAGTGCCCCGAGGAGATCATGAACGACTACAACCGCAAGCATCGCCCGCGAGATGACCACAAGCACCGTCCCAAGGATGAGTACCGCTCCAAGCACAAGAACAAGGAAGAGAGAAGGTCAAATAACAAGCACGGTGGACACAAGAAGAACCGATCCAGAGCGATGGTGGCAGATGCGAGCGACATCGACACAAGCTCCACCAACACGTCGTCAAGCTCGAACAGTAAAGATGAAGATCGCAGCCACCGCAAGGAGAAGAAGAACGTGAACCGCAACTTCAACGGCATCTCCTTCGCCGCCATCGACTACTGCACCATGGCGCACGACTCCATGAAGAGCAAGGATGACTCCGACTCCGACTCCGAGGATGAGGTATTGACCGACCCCACCTCTTTGCGTAAGGAGATTGCTAGGCTAGAGGAGTTGGTTGATAACCGTGATGATGTGCTTAGGAAGACCAACAAGGAGAAGAGAGAGTTTAGGTCTTTGCTAGGAGAGTCGAAGGAGAGAGTAGCTGAGCTTGAGGCCTTACTTTCTGAGACTGGAAAGAAGGCGATGGACCTTGAGTCTTTGCTTTGCGAGTCTAGGGAGAGAGCAGCTAAGCTTGAGTCGGAGATTGCTGTGTTGAAAGATGCTCCTGTTGTTTCTGATGAGGTTGAGTGTTCTTTCTGTGATGTGCATCTTGCTGATCTGGTTGTTCTTAAGGAGAAACACATGACATGCTTAGATGATCTAGAAGATGCTAGGGTTGAGATTGCTGAGTTGAAGTCTAGATCTTCTTTGCTAGGTGCTTGTACTTCTTGCCCTGCTTTACATGCTCAGTTGCTTGAATCTCGTACCATGATCAGTTCGCTTGAAGCTCAATTGAAATCTCTCATTGCAAATTCCTGTTCTGCTTGTGATGTTGTCGCTTTGAAGAATGTTAAGCTAGAAAAATGTGTTGATCGTTTGCAAGATGAGAATGATGAGTTGCGACAGTGTTTGGGTTGGTTATCGGGTCGCGAGCCACAGCTTAAGATGTTGATTGCTGGGTTCAAGAGAGCTGATGGTCGTGGTCTGGGTTCTGAGAAGGTTGGTGAGTGTAGTGGTGAGAAAGAGAGAGAGCAAAGTAGTTCCACCACAAATACCCCAACACCACCAGAGAAAACTCCACCAAAGAACAGCTTCTCACCTAAACCTAACCACCTGTTGAACAAGCTTGACACCACTCCAGATCCTCCCAAGTTTCCACCAAAGACAAACAACTTCCAGAGGAGAGTGACCTTTGTGAGGAGTGGGGTTTACCAGCCGAGAGAGAGGCCACAACCGAGAGAAACCCCAAAGCCAAAGCCAGTCCGCTTCCATTGTGAGCATTGTGGAAGGGATGGACACCTTGAGGAGTTTTGTTGGAGGAAGAAGAGGGAGGTGAGACAAGACAAGGAGATGGGGAACAGGGACAGGTACTACTCTTCCCGTAGTGTGCCTGTGTCTCGTTCACCCTTGCCTAGAGGAGAGGCCTTTGTGCGCACAGTTCCTTCGTTTGGTAGTCGTGGTGTTCCAGCTAGTCGTGAGTTTGCTAGGCGGCCTCCGGTTCGTGGTCAGTTTGGTTCAGGGAGTTTCGACCTGTAGCTTTGAGGCGAGGAGAGAGTCAAGGCCACGTTTTCCCCGCGTGGTGCTAGAGGTCCGATGGTGAGAGACGAGAGGGTTCACGTGGTAGAGTTGATTTTGCTAACCCCTCTTTTGAGCAGATGGCCCGACACTGGTTTGACTCTTTTTGTGCTAACCCTAGTGTCGAGTCATTCGCTCATTCTCGTTCTCACTTTTGATTGTGCAGGTGGGAGGCTTGGAGAACTTTTGGTTGATGGATTCTGGCTGTTCGAGACATATGACAGGTAATAGGAAGTGGTTCTCCAGTCTCACCCCGGTGGTGTCCAGGCAGTACATCACTTTCGGGGATAAGGGTAGAGGTAGAGTGTTGTCTGAGGGTGCTATTCAGGTGAGTGACAGTTTTTGTTGAAGAGGGTTGCTCTTGTCAAGAATCTTGGATTTAATTTGCTTTCAGTTTCTCAGCTTCTTGATGAGGGTTTTGAGGTTCGGTTTAAGAGTGGTGATTCTCGAATTCTTGATTCTCGAGGTGACCTTGTGTGTATGATCATTCCCGAGGGACAGATTTTTCGTGCTGATTTTTCTCGATCTTTTGGTCCTTCGCGGTGTTTGATCGCTGGTACTTCTTCTGAGCTTTGGAAGTGGCATAGGAGATTGGGTCATGTGAGCTTTGATTTACTCACATGCTTGAGTGCTCTTGACCTTATCCGAGGATTGCCCAAGCTCAAGTTTGAGAAAGATTTGGTTTGTGCACCTTGTCGGCATGGTAAGATGGTTGCTGCTTCTCATCCACCTTTGACAGATGTCATGACTGAACGTCCAGGGGAGCTTTTGCATATGGACTTGGTTGGTCCCGCTCGCGTTCGTTCAGTTGGTGGGAAGTGGTATGTTCTTGTGGTTGTGGATGACTTCTCTCGATATGCTTGGGTGTTCTTTTTGGCGTCGAAGGATGAGACATTTGATTTTGTTCGAGATCTGATTTTGAGGTTGAAAAACGAGAGTAATGGTGGTGCCATGAGAGCTATACGCAGTGACAATGGTACGGAATTTAAGAACACTCGTTTTGATGCCTTTTGTCGTGATCTTGGTCTCGAACATCAGTACTCTTCGCCATATGTTGCTTGCCAAAATGGAGTTGTTGAAAGGAAGAATCAGACGCTTTGTGAGATGGCTAGGACGATGCTAGATGAGCATAGGACTCCTAGGAAATATTGGGCCAAGGCGTTGAACAGAGCCTGTTATGTTTCAAATCCGATTTTCCTTCGTGCTTTCAAGAAGAAAACTTGCTATGAGCTGTTCCATGGTCGTTCCCCACGTGTGAGTCACTTTCGGGTTTTCGGTTGCAAGTGTTTCATTCTTAAGAAAGGAAATTTGGACAAGTTTGAGTCTCGTTCGATGGATGGAATTTTTCTTGGTTATGCTAATCATTCTCGAGCATATCAGTGTGCTCAATCTTGAGACTAACCAAATCATGGAGACTTGCAAAGTCACTTTCGACGAGACCATTCCGTGTAGCTCCTCTGTCTTTGAGTGTGCAGGTGTTGATGAGTTGGGACAGTCCATTTTTGAGGAAGAACAGCTTGATGAAGAAGATGATGAGGAGAATCATGCACCATGTGGAGATCGTGTACCTTCTACTTCCACTACTACTACGACGTTCGACGACGGCCCCACCGCTACACCTTCGTCGAGTCGCACACATGATCGAGTTCAAGTGGAAGCTGATGTTGAGGGGGAGGCAATCTCGAGGCGAGAAGCTCCCCGGCTGGTACAGAGAGATCATCCACCTTCGAAGATCATAGGTGATTTGGATGAACGCACTACACGGTCGAGGTCACAGAACATCTCTCATTTCGCTCATTCTGCTTTTATTGCGTCTTTCGAGCCCAAAAATGTTGGACACGCTTTATCTGATTCTGATTGGGTCAATGCCATGCATGAAGAGCTTGAAAACTTTGAGAGAAACCAAGTGTGGGAGTTAGTAGAACCACCTCCAAATTGCCATCCTATAGGAATCAAGTGGGTGTTCAAAAACTAGAGGGATGAGAGTGGTGAGATTGTGAGAAACAAAGCGAGGTTGGTTGCTCAGGGGTTTTCGCAGCAGGAGGGGATAGATTATGAGGAGACCTTTGCTCCTGTTGCCCGTTTGGAGGCAATTCGAATTCTTCTAGCATTCTCTGTTGCTAAAGGATTCAAATTGTACCAAATGGATGTGAAGAGTGCCTTTCTGAATGGGGTGATCGAGGAAGAAGTCTATGTAAGGCTAGCCCCCGGGTTTTGAGAGTGAGAGATACCCACACCGAGTGTACAAACTCCACCGAGCTTTATATGGCCTAAAGCAAGCACCCAGAGCGTGGTATGGTAGGTTGAGGGGGTTCTTGCTTAGCAAGGGGTTTGTGATGGGGAAGGTTGATAAGACGCTCTTCTTGTTGAGAAATGGCAATGATCTCTTAATCGTTCAGATTTACGTGGATGATATCATTTTTGGTGGCTCTTCTCACAGTCTTGTTGCCAAGTTTGCAGAGGATATGAGCAGGGAATTTGAGATGTCGATGATGGGAGAGTTGCAGTTCTTTCTTGGGCTACAGATCAAGCAGACCAAGGACGGGACGTTCGTGCACCAAAGCAAGTACACGAAGGACATTCTCAAGAAATTTGACATGAGCGACTCCAAGCCGATGACTACACCGATGAGTACGACTACAGCTTTGGATGCGGATGAGGACGGGGAACCAGTGGACCAGAAGGAGTACCGGAGCATGATCGGCTCCCTTCTCTACTTGACGGCGACGAGGCCTGGCAATACTAGTTCAGCGTGTGTCTGTGCGCTCGTTTTCAGGCTTCACCGAGGACTTCACATCGTCAGGCCGTCAAGCGGATTTTCAGGTATCTGAAGATTACTCCTGAGCTGGGTCTTTGGTATTCTGCTGATTCCACACTTGCACTCCATGGTTTCTCTGATGCTGATTTTGCTGGGTGTCGTGTTGATCATAAGTCTACTTCTGGTCAGTGTCAGTTTCTTGGTTCGTCTCTTGTGTCCTTGGTCTTCTCGCAAGCAGTCTAGTGTAGCCCAATCCACCACAAAGGCCGAGTATGTTGCTGCTGCTAGCTGCTTGTTCCCAGTTGCTTTGGATCACCTACACCTTGAGAGACTTTGGCTTAGACATGTCCCATGTACCACTTCTTTGTGATAGCACCAGTGCCATAAGCGTAGCCAAAAATCCCGTGCTTCATTCCAAAACCAAACACATAGAAGTGAGGTACCATTTCCTGAGAGATCATGTGGAGAAAGGAAATATCGAGCTTGCCCATGTTTCTACCCAAAACCAGCTTGCAGACATTTTCACTAAGCCACTTGACCAAGTTACCTTCACCCGCTTGCGAGGAGAACTTGGTGTGTGTGCGGTTTTCGAGCTGAGTTTTGGAGGCTTCTCTTGTAGCATATGTATACTATTGTACCATCTTTGTATCTTGATGTATAATTTTCCTCATTGCATCTTGTGATATATCATGTTGCATTTGTTTCATATCTTAGGATGAGCTTCTCCTATATGCAGTGATTACTACAATTTGCTACATTTTAGAGTTTAGGCAGGCTGGCTAGGGATTGATTGTATGGATGGCTATGCTCTTGATGGTTTTGATATATATTCTATTGAGATAGTCTCCTTTTTGAATTAAAATGACAAACTGAGCTTAAAACTCTTTCACCCATGAGTAAATGCCTTTGCATGTCTTGTTTGAGCCGAAATGGCTTTATCTGCTTAAGATCATGTTAGGGTATGATATTCTTTTCAATTGGGTCAAAGACCTTTGTCATTGTAAATGTTTAGCCCATGTTTTATCTTGTGGAGGAGCATAAGCTTCTTTTTGTCGCAAAGACACTTCATGTACCATGCTTAATGTGAAAAACTGAAAAATGAGATGTCTATGCATGAAAGAAGCAAGATAAGAAAAAGATACATTTGAAGAATTTTATGCTCATGTCTCTATGCTTTCATCATTGCACACACTTGCACACATGGGTGCTAAGCGGTTGCATGTTGTTTGCCGGAGAAGTCTCCCTTGAGAAGTGAACACATGGCTCCGTGCTTTGACATGACATGAGATAGAATTTGGGCGTTTGTAATGATCTTTTGTCAAGAATGCTTGTCCTTTCATGTTTTTGGTGAGATGAAGTTCACTTTTGCTTGAACAATCCATGGTTATGACTTTGCTCATGTGGTGACATTTTTGATATAATTGAACAAATTGATCATGGCTTTGTCAATTGGCTATATGTCTTTACCTTCTTGATGGCAATGCCCGTGTGACATGATGAACTATCTAGTTTGCCTCTTCTCTAACTTGTAGCACTTTGTATTGCTCATTGTATATTTGAGAAGCTTGTAGTTGCATTTTGTATATTTTTGCCTTGATTTGTGCATTGTCAACAAGGGGGAGAATTTCTGGAGCATTTGGAAAGGGGGAGAATTTCTGGAGAATTTCTGAAAAAGATTTTGAAAGTTTTTCGCACGCACAAGTTCACTTGTTCAGGGGGAGTTGCATCTTTGCAGGGGGAGTGCTGTGAGTTGAGAGTTGTGATTTGTGTTTTGTGCTTTGCTCTTTTGCCGATGGTGTTGAGCCCTTTCGCTTCTTCTTGAAGGGTCGGCGTTTCTGGAGCTTTCTGGAGCTTTCTCTTGCGAAGTGACTTTGTTCTTGGCTTGTTCTTGTTTTTAGTCACTTGCTTGAGCGATTGTTTTTCGATTTCTTTTCTTTTCCTTTTATTATCATTGCTTACTATGTGTGTGTTGTCAATGCACTCATCAAGGGGGAGATTGAGGACCCGGTGTGTCTAAGGACCGGTGGATGGTCGCTTCCTGGTGTGATGAGTGATTGACAACGTGGTGTGGATTGACGTTTCCCTTGGCTCAAGTACTGCAGGTGTAGAATGCGGCTTGATTGCATTGGTGTAGGTGA
Organism: Urochloa ruziziensis; assembly: GCA_015476505.1. Classification (NCBI taxonomy): domain Eukaryota; kingdom Viridiplantae; phylum Streptophyta; class Magnoliopsida; order Poales; family Poaceae; genus Urochloa; species Urochloa ruziziensis. The sequence continues at coordinate 29,435,162 of CM027124.1, forward strand.
AGAACAGGCGCGAAAGGTCTTAGCCATGGCGGGCTCCGAGGAGCGGAGAGACAAGTAGGCTTGGTTCGAGGGACCCGGTGGCCAGATGGATCAAGTGCGGTTCACATGGTGCAAGAACGAGCGAGGGGACGTGGTTCCGGTGCGAGGTAGCGGCTCACAAACGAAGCTCGTACGCGGACATGAAGCCGGTGCAAGGTAGCGGCTAACGACCGAAGCTTGTACGCGGGGTTTGGTGATTTGGCCACAAAATCATCAGGAGGACGGTTTCTTGGTTTGGGCCTCAAAACCAAGCCCGAGGACTCGACGAGGCGAAGTCTGGGCAGCTGGGCCGAGGTGACCAGCCAGGCCCAAGTTCGGCGTCGAGGAGCTTCGATCCGGAGGACACGCGGCGTGACCGCAAGGCTTGCGTCGGAGGGAAGCTAGCTTGCGGTGGAAGGTGTCCCAGCCGGAAAATATCTGCAACCAAATGTCAAATTTGCCCCTGAGGGGTATGTATCACTTAGGGGTAGTTTAGTCTTTAGAGCACCACCACTTGGACTATATAATAGACCCCCTAGTGGTGGTGGCTGCCATCTCTTTGCATCCTCTCTAGTTATCTCTCTGGTTTTCCTTTAGACTTGTATTTCCCTTTCATCCTTTCCACCTAGAACTATTTCGAATCATTCGTAGTTTGTATAGGTGAATTCATGGTTGGTTGATTGAGTTTGTGCTGCTCATCTTTGTGCCATGATTTGAATCCACGAGCTCTTTTTCTTTTCCTTATTTTCGGAGGTATTTTCGGAGCTATTTTTGGGTGATTTCCGTTCTTCACTTCCTTGGGCGTTTTCTCTCGGATTTCTTTGGGGATTCACATATGAGTGCCTTGTGCCTCTTTTGCTGGTGATCTCTTGCCCCCAAACGCCGAGAATCGCTTTGGATTTGAAGTTTTTGGGATGAACTCGAGTTCTTAGTGTTCTTCACGAGATCTGTGATTCCGGGAGTTCTAGCGAGTTAGAGACCAAGATCTTTGGGGCATAGCCTCTCCTTGAGGTGTATTTCATCTACCCAAAATCTTGTCTCAAGACTCCAAGTCGTTTGGGAGATACGTTTTCGAGTTGACCATTTTCGAGTCGATCTATTGATCCGATCGGTTTTTCCTTAGCTTGGTCGGATCAATCGACCGCCATATCGTTTGCGAGATTGATTTTCAAGTTGACTGGTTTGCTGAGTCGATCGATCTGATTCGATCCGTTATACTTGGCTCGGTCGGATCAATCGATCGCCCCACCTCGCAGCCTCGCAACGTCTCTGGTAGAAGATCGATATTTCGATTGAAAGCTCCGATCGACCGGTCGGATCATCCGATCGCTTTGCGGGTACTGTGGGGAGTTTCACTTGACAACGGTCGGAGCATAGGTCAATAGTCTGACCGGTGCTTTCCATGCTCGGTCGGATCAATCGACCCGTGTAAATTGCGCTGAACTTTGCACTGGTTTTCTCACGATACCGATCGGAGCATACGCGATAAATCCGATCGACTAGGTCTTTGCTCGGTCGGATCAATCGACCTGTACAATTTCCGCAGAACTCTTCCAGTTGAGGTCACATCTTGTACTCACTTTATTCGAATCTTTTTCTGCTGCATCGATCTAGTTCCTAGGGTCAGTGGCTTCTCACTAGCTACGTGATCTTGGCTAGATTGTCGGATTGGCTTGGAGTTGAATTGGGAAAAGCCGGATTTGGGAAAGAAATTTTTATCGGCTCCCATTCACTCCCCCCCTCTCTGGTCGCCGTTTTCGGTCCTTCAGCTTGTGCCGAAGCTGCGACCATGAGCTGATGCTTCCTGCAGGAAGGTTCATGTACTAGAACTGAGCCAACCTTTGAGTGCCATGATGAATACTTTTGCCTTCGTGTTGGCGTTGCCACCGTTAGACTCGATGACCGCTTCGTATTTCATTAAAAACTATGTCGGGTCATATTTGCCATCGTACTGCGGCAGTGTGGTGGAGTTGAATCTTGGCGGCCAGGGGGCTACTTCCAGTTCAAACGAAAGCGGGCTCGTGGGGCCCCCGATGATTTGCTGCCTTCCTAGGGCCTGCTCGAGTCTCGGCTGTCTCATGTGCTATAGTTCTGCGATGCGTTGTTGCATGACGTAGATTGTTTGCCATACGGGTGTGTCGCTTGCGGAATCCGACGGGTTGCCGGCCTCTTCGTCTTCTCTAGAACATGCTTGCAAGAGCGCATTCTTTCTTGACTGAAATTGCTGCTGGAGTGCTTCATATTTGAGGTGCCGCTCTCGAAGGGCTTGCGCCCGAAGCTGTGTTTCGAGTTGCTCTGCTGTCAACTGAGCCTTGTCCTTGGATTGGACCTGGGACCTTGTTTGCCTTTGAGGGGCTGTCTGCGGAGCCGACGCAGCTTGTTGTGCTTCGTGTGAGGCCCTGAGAATGGTGTCATGTATCCTTCGGAAGGTGGCGATGTCGTCAGCTGTTACCCCTATCTCCTCGAGGTTGACCCCAAAGTCCCCCTCGGCAGTATGCTCGAGCACCACTTCGTTGTCCAAAGCGAGCGCTGTGTGCTGAAGTGGAGGGGCTTGGTTATGGTTCGTCGGTGGTTGGTTGCTTGGAGCCGTGGGTCGTTCGTCCGAAATCGGGGCTGGATCACCCGAGGCTCCTTCGGGCGCTTTCTTCTTCGGGGGCGCCATGCTTGTCTGTCGTGGGAGCAACCACGAGGTGGGCGCCGAAAACTGTTGGGTGGGAAACGGGCTCGTAGCGAGATACGTAACCAACAGTCGGGTGCACTGAACCGAAGGGAGAGCCGGGGGGCTAACCCTTCGGTCGTGCCGGTTGTGTCTGTCAAGGAAAGTATACACAATGCGCAATCTGATTCATTCAATGCGCGACCGCCCCTTATTTATAGTCGGCGCTCGGCCGTCGAAGTGTAATTACAAGCGAGCAGAGCCCAACGGATATGTTTACAGAATATTCGAGGACATCAATGGGATTTTACATCGGTCTTTGCCAGCTGGAGACATCCTGTACTGCACTTCTCTCGACGCTCTGTATGGCCCTCTCTTCGTACGTCGTCTTCGGATCCCGCGGCTCCGAAGCTGTCTTCACCTTGGGCCTTCGTCATTTATCCGAGAGAAAGCTTTCGTACTTCGAATCTTCCTCCGCACGGCGACGAGCCCCTTAGGCGTTCCGCCTTTGTATTTGCATGAATCAGGTCAATCCGCCAGTACTTAGAAAAATAACAACACTGGGACGACGTCGGTCTTGCTCGTTCGTATTTGATCCGGCCCTTCGTACGGTCTTCTTGACTCGTGTGGTTTTGGCGTCGGCGCACGACTCCCACACGAGCTAAACGAATCCGCCTCGTCCTCTTCATTCTTTCAACGCTCCCTTCGTCCGTAGGAAGGGGGCTTCGTATGGTCTCATGTTAAGTCACTCCCCCAACAAGGGCGACGTCGGCGCTGCGGATGAGAGCGGCGGTGGCGTGCTGCTGGTTCCCCTCCCTCTCTCGCAGCCTCCTCTCGCCACGACCGGGCTGGGATTCGGAGGCGCTCATGGAGCGCGGCGGCATCGGCAGGGGGTTGCTGCATGTGCGAGGCGGGTGTGCCGTAGCGGCGGCCTTGAGCGGCGGCAGGAGCGGCTGTGCTGCACCGTCGGGTCGAAGGGAACCGCGGGGTTGAAGAGAGGATCTCCCAGAGTCACGAGCGGCACCCAGTGAGAATCCCCATATCCGTGCTGATTTTTTGCGTTATGACCATGGGTGTGCACTTTTTTTTATTGATTTTGGATGTTTAGGGTTTGATTTCACCGAATTTTCTCGATTAATTGTGATGGCGGCATGGCGATTGGATTCTCCCCATTTTGAAGGAGCAGCGATGCGGAGAAATACATGTGAATCTCACACCCTCCGTACTGAAGCGATCCAATCCCCCGTGCTCTTGTGATTTTTGTTTGCGGGGAGTTCATGGATTTGTGCACTTTTGTTTTTCCCATAATCATGTAGGATGTGCTTCACACAGCACATGGCCGGAGTGTGGTCAAACTGCAATTCTAATGCCCAGCAACTACTGAACTCATGCATTTTACTGACAAGCTTTTTTGTCAGTTGTTTATGTGAGCATTTTTTTTGTAGGTTTCAGTAATTTGGTAGTGGAGTGCTACAATGCCTTCTTCAGTATTTATGTTCAGTAATCTATCATATGCGATTCAGTACTAGATCCACTGCATTTTAGTAATTAATCTTTTTTGGTAATCCATGTTATGTAATTCTGAAGTAATTACCAAACCAATACAATTTAGTTGTTCCAAGCAAGAGTAAATAATGTGCTTTAATAGTTCGAGCTATTTACACCCCTTTCTTAGTGTTCAGTAGTAAGTTTTTTGAAGTTTTCAGTAAAATTGAGGTGAGATCTCACACGAGTACCCCCTTGAAAATGTTCCAGTCACCCGCGCTCTTGTGATTTGTGTTTTTTCCCATAGGATTCAGATGTGCTTCATTGCGGGAGTGTGGCTAAATTCATGTTTCAATGGCTGGCACATGTTCAGTAATTAATATTGTTTAGTAATTATATCCAGTAATCTTTGTTTACTAATATTGTTTATGTATTTCAGTGGTTGACCCATTGCATTTACATTTAGTTGAGATTTAGTTCCTTTTTCAAATATGTTTCTTTTGGCAGCTCTTTATCTTCAGTGTTCCTTTGGTTACTTCTTGATGGTCGATGAGAATGAACTAAATCCCAACTCACATGTCCCCTCTAGTATTTAATAATTCTCGGTTAGTAAATCCCCTGCTACAATGAACCTCAGTCACAGAGTAATTCTATACTAGTTAGAATTTGTATACCCTCTTGCTAAAGTATCACTATGTTTCTTGTATTGTTGCTCAGTAAGAGTTTATCATTTATCAGTAATAGTTTATCTGAAGCATCAATTTTTCTTTATTTTTTCTGCTGTAAAATCACTGCAGTGGTGAGGCAGTCATTTTTGCTGTAAACATTACTGGAGCAATTTCACAGTTCACTTGTTTTTCAGTAATGAGGCAAGACCTTGTGCGGCTTTTTTCATGTGAATAAAGTGCCTTTTTCTGTTGCAGTTCAGAGCAAGCCCAACGCTCCACTCTGTACTACTGCCCCAGCCTCCACCTCGGCACCCGGACTCCATGTCACACAAAATGGTGGCCTCGCAGGGCGTCAGAGACGCCTGCAGAAGCTGCAATGGTCTCGTCTGACAAAAGGTTGAGGCGATCACCGAAACCAGCGTTGTGGTGAAGGAAGGATAGCCTCATCTGACATAAAAAGGCATTCAATGGACCAGGCAATGAAACCGGAATCGAGTAAAAGGCGAAGCCGAGCAGAGCTGCTTGGGTTGTGGGATTAGTTTCTTCAAATCAGTTGGGTCTACGTGTACTTTTATCTAGAGCCACCGTTTTTGTTGTCTTGCGTTGGGCCTGCCCTCACAAAGCAGTACTGCGTCCTTCTTTCTGACCAAATGACCAGTGATTTATCTGTTCCTTTTTTTTTTTTGCCAATCATCATCATAGATGAAAACAACAAAAGACGTTCAGGAATTACTTAGTTTCAGTGTATTAGCATATTTTTATTCAGCAGTATTAAACTTTTTCATCCTTACACATCGAACCATGGTGTTCAGTATTTTTGTCTTGCTTAGTTCATTGGGTTATGAACTCGATAATCCTATTTTACCACCGGCATTTTTTCTTTCCCAACTGTGTTCAGTAATCCATCCTATTTGCTCCAGTAATTAATCCACTGTGTTAATAAGTAGTTATATCTTGTTAGGCCACTCTTCAGGAATGAATTAGTCGACTCATTGTCTTTTTCACTCTGCAATTATTGGGAACCATTCAGTAATTATTCTTCTAACAAATTATCCAGTAATTGTAAGTTCACTTTCATTAATTATTTATCATACTTCAATAGCTCCTCCTTAAATTGACTATGGCCCAGTAATCCCTGATTTTCAATTCAAACTTTTTGTTTCTTATTCAGATATCATGTAACATCTTAAAATGAAGGATGTCCATGTAACATCTTAAGCTACTACTATGTGTTGTGCACATTACTGACTCAACTAGGCAATTTGTGTCATGCAGGATGTCCATGTCGTTGGCTTCCACATGCACCAGCTTTCATCCATTCAGGCCCACGCGCGTCCGATGCAGGCGTCTGAACTATCACCATTCGTCCATTCAAATCTACATGTCAAGAAGAATGGTGCTACTGCCAATTAGTTTTCCAAGTGAAGATTTGGAGCAGTGTTGCCCCTCGGCATTCATAATCTTTTGTTTGGTAGTTGATCATATGTATCAGACACAATTGTCGCCTTGTTGTAGATTGTTAGGAGTTGGGTGCAAGAACATTGCAAGTAATTGAGTACTGAGTTGTATGTAGAGAAAAGAATATACCGAGAGCTGACCTGACAGTCTTGCAATTTTACTGAGAACTGAGTTGTATGTCAAGAAAATTCTAATTACTAGGCACCATATTATGTATTGAGAATATACTATTGTCTTTGGTTCATTAGCTCTCTATTCTATTTCCTTTCTCACTGAGAACTGCGTTCATAACCCACTGAGAACTCAATGAGAACTGAGTTGTATGCCAATTTCTCCTATGCTCAAACAATGCGTTTTCAATATCAATACATTCTTCTCTCAGTTAACATTATATTATGACCACTCCGTTGTCAATGGAACAACCTTCAGTAATCATCATTATTTTAATTAACAAGTCCAAGCAATATGTCCCAGCACCAACTACTGACAATTTAGTATTTAGTAGTCCACCGGAGCTTCATGCAGTTAGTAAGTTACAGGATTCCAAGCATTCAGTAATCTACATTGTCATTAGTCTACTTATTCAGTACAAGGTCAATCTTAGCTCCCATGCATTCATCCACATGAGCTCCATACAGTTAACCTCCTTTTGTCAGTAATACAAATAAAATTTATTCATGCTGCCAGGCCTCCCTGCTCTTTTGCTTCCCCTCCAAGCTTCAGGATGCAACATTTGCTTCACTGATGATCGTTCAGTAATTTCACTTCTTCTTAGTGTTTGTTCGTATTTTTTTTTCTTCTTTTCACAAGTCCTCATTCTCGCTTCAGACTTCAGTAATTTATTGCTTCGCTTTGACAGTGCCCAATGCTTCCAGTAGTTTGTACTGATTCCACAACTAGCAATTCTTCAGCAGTGCATCCCGGCCAATTCAATCATTCTTGGTCCACTGTTTCAGTAATTCATCAAGTTAATCGCAGTCCTCATTTCATCCTCTGTTCTACAAAATACTCAATCTTCTTGCATCACCCACTGCATCTCTACCATTCCTAGCCCTCTGTTGATCCAAATCAATTCAACAGCCTACAGAACAAGTTCGGTCCATTCAGCTTCTGATCTAATCCACCAAATTACCATCGCTGCCCTGCACAGGGACGTTGTAAGTCGACGCCGAATTGGGTTGAGGAGCGCTGCCGCGCTGGGCCGCCTGCCCTGCTCCCTGCTGCCTGCGCGCTTGCCGCCGGCCGCCGCACGCCAGGTTCCGCGCGTGTGAGCTCGCCACCACGGGCTCCGACCTCGCAGTTTGCTATGCCGGCTCGCGCTCGCGGGGGAAGGACGTCTGGGGTTGGTGGGACTGGAGCGGGCGAATCAGGTTTAGTCGGGCGGGAGGTGGGATCCGGTACGGCGTGGGGGTAGGCTGGGTGGGCCGGTGGGGTGTTGGGCTCGTTGGGTGTAGATTATTAAAGTCACTAGCAGAAGGGCACGTGCCACAGGCACGTGTTTTAAAAAATTACTAAATTAATGATGCAGTCAACATGATCTCTTTAGATTAATCTAGAGCGTTATATCATCATAAAATCTGATGGTGTAGGAGTATGTAGTCAACAAAGTATAACTCGTGCAGAAGTTCCGGAGTCCTCTAGATTAATCCACAGGCACGTGTTAAAAAGTATACATCGTGCAGATGTTCCGGATTTCCTTTGATACTTGTTGATTCAACAAAGTATACATCGGTCAAAATCCGAAGAGTAGATCACATGACTACTTTCCAGGATCCCTGAGTACCTAGATGTAACTAATACCAGGCTGAACACCTGTAGAGGCCAGCTAGCCTTATAAAGCAACTACCCACAAGTGGTAATTTCAAATCTTTGAGTACTTATTTGAAAGTAATACAGAGTCTACTCGGCAAGAAGAGTAGTGATTTCAAATCTTTGAGTACTTATTTGAAAGTACTACAGAGTCTACTCCATAATAAGAGTAGTGTTTTCAAAATCTCTGAGTACATATTTGAAAGTACTACAGAGTCTACTCCATAATAAGATTATTGATTTCAAAATCTCTGAGTACTTATTTGAAAGTACTACAGAGTCTACCCAACCAACCCAAACACTGTCTCAGCTCATCATTCTCATCTTGCAATCGATTCACACACTGTTCTAGCTCAACATTCTTCAATGCAACAACATCACAAGCAGAACAGGAATTTGCAATAGGAGATTTAAGTTGTGCTTCAAGTGAACTAATCATGGTGCGTGATTCAAGCAACTGAGCATGCAAAGCAGGACAAGAAGTACAAGCACCTAGCAGAGATGACCTAGACTTCAACTCAGCAAGCTCAACCCTAGCACCCTCTAGTTCATCCAAGCAAGTCATGTGTTTCTCCTTCAGCACAACAAGATCAGCAATATGCACATCACAGAACGAACATTCTACCTCATCAGACACAAGAGGAGCATCTTTCAAAACAGCAATCTCAGACTCAAGCGAAGCTGCTCTCTCCCTAGACTCGCAAAGCAAAGACTCAAACTCCATGGCCTTCTTTCCAGTCTCAGAAAGCAAGGTCTCAAGCTCAGCCACTCTATCCTTGGACTCTCCTAGCAAAGACCTAAACTCCCTCTTCTCCTTGTTGGTCTTCCTAAGCACATCATCGCGGTTATCGACCAACTGCTCTAACCTAGCAATCTCCTGACGCAAAGAGGTGGGATCTGTCAATACCTCATCCTCGGAGTCGGAGTCGGAGTCGTCCTTGCTCTTCACGGAGTCGTGCGCCATGGTGCAGTAGTCGACGGCGGCGAAGGAGATGCCGTTGAAGTTGCGGTTCAAGCTCTTCTTCTCCTTGCGATGGCCGCGGTCTTCATCTTCACTGCTTGAGCTTGACGACGTGTTGGTGGAGCTTGTGTCGATGTCGCTCGCATCAGCCACCATCGCTCGAGATCTGTGCTTCTTGTGTCCACCGTGCTTGTTCTTGGATCTTCTCTCGTCCTTGTTCTTCTGCTTGGAGCGGTACTCGTCCTTGGGGCGGTGCTTGTGGTCGTCTCGCGGGCGGTGCTTGCGGTTGTAGTCGTTCTTGATCTCCTCGGGGCACTCGGCGATGAAGTGGCCCATCTTCCCACATCTGTAGCACGTACTCCCGGCACGCCTCGAACCCTTGCGGTTCTGGTACATTCGCTCGAACCTCCTCGTGAGCAACGCGAGATCCTCCTCGCTCAGCACCTCATACTCTTCATCTGGAAGGTACACAAGAGAAGACAAAGCAAAGTGTCTAGGAGTGTTAGCATGTCCATATCCAGAGCCACCGACTAGAGCCAGACTATGGGGATCAGTCGGACTCTTAGCCTTGGCAAGCAACTGTCTGTCCACCTCGGAAGACTTCAACTTCGAGAAAAGCTCATCAACATAAAGAGTCTCATAGTTTGCCGACTCCATGATCGCCTCAACCTTGGCACCCCACACGGATCTATCAAGTGCTTGCAGGAGCTTGATAGCTCGGTCATGATCCGAGTATGGGAGCACGGTAATGTTGGCTTTCATGTTGTTGACAATCGAAGTGAAACGCTGAAACAAAGCATCAACAGACTCTCCAGGCAAATGAGCAAAATTCTCATACTCCCTCCTGTACATCGAGAAAAGCCTAGCCTTGACATGGCTATCACCACCGTGGGCTACCTTGAGCTTCTGCCAGATCTGGCAAGCTAGGTCCTCGCCCAAAACATGCTCAAACTCCTCGGCAGACAAAGCACGGAACAAGTAGTCAACAGCTCGGGCATTCGCCTCAAATCTATCCTTTGCATCCTGGGCATCTAAGTTGGTGGGATTGACATAGTTTTCATCTTTCGTCACATCCCACAGCAACTTTCCTTTGCCTCGCAAGAAAGCGCCCATACGCGCAACCCAGTTCGGGTAGTTCTTCCCATCGAAGTGCGGAGGCCCGGAACCCCGATCTTGGTACACCATCTTTGGATCTTAGACTGGTTAGAGTCGCAAAGACCCGTAACCGGCTCTGATACCAATTGAAGGACCGAAATGGCGACCAGAGAGGGGGGGAGTGAATGGGAGCCAATAAAAATTCTTTCTAATCGATCCGGCTATTCTCCCAAAACAACTCCGAAACCTCCGAGAGCAATCTTGCCAAGATCACGTAGCCACTGTCAAGCTACTGACCCTAGGAACAAGAAACAAGCAGCGGAACTCGAACCAATCGAAACGAACACCAAAATGACCCAAAACGCGGCTCGATCTAACATACCCAGAGGGGGGCGGTTAAACCGGCCAGGGGGGGCGGTTAAACCGCCCGGGCCTGGGTGGCTCGGGAAAAAGTCAAAACAAAAGTGGATCTCCCAAACCGCTTGAGCTCTTGAGGCGAGATTTTGGTCAGATGATCTAGACCTCCAGTGGAGTGTTTTCCCAAAAGATCTCGGCCTCTAACTCAGTACAACTCCCGGAATCGCAGATCTCGCGAAGAACACCATGACCTCGAGTTCATCCCGAAAATCTCAAATCCAGAGCGATTCTCGGCGTTTGGGGGCAAGGATCACCAGCAAAAGAGGCACAAGGCACTCATACGTGAATCCCCCAAAGAAATCCGAGAGAAAACGCCCTAGAACAAGAAGAACGAAAATCCCCCAAAAATAGCTCCGAAAATACCCACGAAAATAGAAAAAGGAAAGGGAGCTCGGGAAATCAAATCATGGCACAAAGATGAGCAGCACAAACTCAATCACATAACCATGAATTCACCTATACAAACTAGGAATGATTCGAAGTAGTTCTAGGTGGAGGGGATGAAGGGAAAACTAGTTCAAAGGAAAAACCAAAGAGATAACTAGAGAGATGACAGCCACCAGCCCTGAAGGGGCCTATTAGTAGTCCAAGTGGTGGTGTCCTAAAGACTAAACTACCCCTAAGTGATACATACCCCTCAGGGGCAAATTTGACATTTGATCTTCAGATATTTTCCGGCTCGGGCACCTTCCACTGTAAGCTAGCTTCCCTCCGACGCAAGCCTTGCAGTCACGCCGCGTGTCCTCCGGATCGAAGCTCCTCGACGCCGATTTTGGGCCGGCCCAGGGGTTTAACCGCCCCTGACAGCCACCACTGGCCCAGCAGCCCAAAACTCGCCTCGTCAAGTCCTCGGCCTTGGTTTTGAGGCCCAAACCAAGGGAAACCGTCCACCGATGATTTTGTGGCCAAATCATCAAACCCCGCGCGCAAACTTCGGTTGTTAGCCGCCACCTTGCGCCGGCTTCTCGTCCGCGTACGAGCTTCGGTTGTGAGCCGCTACCTCGCACCGGAACCACGTCCCCTTGCTCGTTCTTGCCAGCATGTGAACCGCACTTGATCCACCGGCCATCGGGTCCCTCGAACCAAGCCTACTTGTCTCTCCGCTCCTCGGAGGCCGCCATGGCTAAGACCTTTCGTGCCTGTTCTTCATCTGCACCAATGCAACCAAGCCGCATTCTACACCTGCAATACTTAAGCCAAGGGAAACGTCAATCCACACCATGTTGTCAATCACTCATCACACCAGGAAGCGACCATCCATCGGTCCTCGGACACACTGGGTCCTCAATGTTATTAATAGCATGACAATCGACACACATATGCCACGATCCATCTTTCTTTGGAACAATTAACACTGGAACGAAGCAAGGGCTAAGAGACTAACGAATGTAGCCTGTACTTGGCGCTGGATTTCTTTCATCTCATCCGGATTTGTACTGTACGGGGCGCGGTTCGGAAGCTGTGCGCCGGGGATGAGGTCAATCTGGTGCTCAATACCACAAAGTGGTGGAAGACCCGGTGGCAAATCTTTGGGAAGAACATCAGCGTACTCCTGCAAAATGTTAGCAACCTGCAGGGGATATCCAGATAAGATGCATCATCAAGTGAAACAAGCACACGAGTGCATACAAGTGCATAACATGGCAAATCAGTATCATGTAAATCATCAAAATCAACACGTGTAGCAAGTAAAACAGGAGCATTCAACTTAATTTCAGATTTATCAGACGTCGACGGTGATGGTTCAAGTTGTCTAGCATTTTTAGTGGCTCGAGCAAGGTCATCTTTAACAATTTGTTCAGGTGTCATGGGATGTATAATTATTTTTTGACCTTTAAACATGAGAGAATAATGATTCGAACGACCATGATGCAAGCTATCAGTATCATATTGCCAAGGTCTACCAAGTAACAAAGAACATGCTTCCATAGAAATAACATCACAATCAACAAAATTAGAATAAGCACCTATGGAAAATGGAACACGCACCGACCGTGGTACTCTAATCTTTCCACCATCATTAAGCCACTGAATATGATATCGATGCGGATGCTTAAGAGTGGGTAGCGACAACTTCCCTACCAGCATAGTACTTGCCAAGTTGTTGCAGCTACCACTGTACAATGATGATGCGAATCGACCGCTCCTACACAGCACCCTTTGTATGGAAAAGAGTGTGTTGCTGATTTTTCTCCGGCGGGGCTACCTTTGTACTAAGAACACGCTGTGCAACAAGACTTTCATACCTATCTTCGTCGTCGGGATTAGCATGGACCGCCTCATTATTTGCATGGTTAGTGGCAATCATAGCATGTTGAGGTTCATCAGAATCACTAGCGGAAGAGTACTCACTATCATCACGTATGATCAAAGCACGCTCGTTGGGGCAGTCCCGAATCATGTGCCCAAAGCCTTGGCAATGAAAACACCGAACATCTCGTGTACGCCATGAGGAGGGAGCAGCACCTGGAGTTGGGGGCGCTACAGGTTTGGTCGTCTTCTCACGCGACGTAGTGCTAGGTGTAGATGGTGCTGGAGTGGAAGGAGTGGAGCTGGACGTTGGGCTTCTTCCTACAAAAGTGTTAGGATATGTTTTCAAGCGACGTCCCTGCACTTCACGTTCAGCTTTGCAATGCATATTCAAACAATGTGGTCATATCATGATACTCCTTGTAATCAAGTATATCCTGAATTTCCCTGTTCAAACCACCACGAAAACGTGCCATAGCAGCATCATCCTATTCAAACAAACCACAATGAATCGTACCCTTTTATAACTCCTGGTAATACTCCTCAACGGATCGTTGGCCTTGCTGAAACGCTGCATGGTATTAAGCAAATCTCGGGCAAAATATGAAGGAACAAATCGATGTCGCATAGCAGCCTTTAATTGAGCCCAAGTAGATGGAAGTAGTAGTGGGATGTTTGAGTTTATATTCACACCACCAAATTAAAGCAAAATCAGTAAATTCACTAATAGCAGCCTTAACTTGAGACGTAGCTAGCAATATCATGGCATGAAATTTTTGTTCTATCTCTAACTCCCAATCAAGATATGCAGCGGGATCATATTTGCCATTAAATGGAGAGATGCTAAATTTAATCTTAGCAAATGAATCATTAACAGGATTACGTACCACACGGCGGGCATGACCGTGGTGTTCTCCATCCTCCTGCTCCGTGTCACCACCGTAGCCCTTCTGCAATTCCGTGAGCGTCGTGTTCATTGTCATGAGCGTCGTGTTCATCGCGTCAAGCCGGGCCATAAGGGTGTCAAATGTACACTTGGTGGCTGTCTGAGCAAGGTCAAGCTGGTCGAGACACTCGTTGGATGACGAGATCATGGAATCAACCTTCTCGTGCAGCGTCTTTATGTCGGCGGTATGTCCATCAATGTCGGTCCTCATGCCTCGCAGCTTTGTGTCATTCTTATCATCGTCTCCTGACATGGTTAGCGCAAACATAAAAACAAATCCTACGACAACAAAGATGTGGATGGAATGCTCACAAAGATGCTCCGATCAAGTTCTTATCCGTTCTTACCAAGCAACAGGGGCGACCACAAACAACAAGTAGCACCTGTGAGAGATTGGAGCAGCGATTGCTTACAACAACAACAACAACAACAACAACAACAACAACAACATAGCCTTTTGTCCCAAGCAAGTTGGGGTAGGCTAGAGATGAAACCCAAAAGAAACAAGGATAAGAAAGACATAAAACGGCACAAGACCAAAGATAAGGTTAGGGGTAAATAAGAGAAGAAACAAAAGATCACGATTCAGGCACGTTAATTGCAAGTCTCCAAGCGCATCTATCTATAGCTAATTCCTTGGAGATATTCCACTCTCTAAGATCCCTCTTGACTGACTCATCCCAAGTCAGTTTAGGTCGACCTCTACCTCTCTTTACATTATCTACCCTTTCTAGAACCCCACTAGGCACTGGCGCCTCAAGAGGCCTCCGTTGGACATGTCCAAACCATCTCAACCGATGTTGCGTCAGTTTCTCCTTGATTGGTGCTACGCCGACCCTATCCCGAATATCTTTGTTCCGTACTTGCTTGGAGAAACAAAATCTACTCGTCGTAGGAATATGTATAGTCCTGGGTAGGCTGCACTCAAGTCAAGGATTAGCACAATCAAACAATAATGCAACGCTGAATTGTAGTGCTAAACACGTAAATATGCTGCTGGAACAAGTACAACGCAAATGGAGCAAAGACGGCTACCAAGGAAGCATATGCAGAAACGGAAAATCTCCCGGGCCTTAGTATGCTGTATAGAAAATTTCGTAAGGTTTTGGGGAAAAAAAAGAACACTGAAATCGGAGATCCGAGCGAAAAGTTATGGCCGTTTTCGTGAAGGTGTCCGCAACGGCAGAAAACTTCCAAACCAAACCGAGCGAGATTAGGCAAACTTTTGATGTTTCTTTTTTTATTCTTTCGTTTTCTTTCTGTCTTGAACCGAACACAGTAGAACAAAGACGCGCGGCCGAGTAGGACTCGGTTTGGGCAGGGAGAAGGCTGGGGGTTTTCGGTTTGGGGGTAGGGCGACGATGTAAGGCAACGGCGGTGTGATGGGCGAGATGAAAAATGGTGGCGATGTAAGATGGAGGTGGTGGTGATGGAAGGCGGCGGAAGGACCAAGTAACCAGCGACAACGACGCGAAAGCACGCAAATTCAATAAAGCAAATATTAAAAAGAAAGTGCAAGGCCAAAAAATGGTGTTGGGACAAGGATCTAACCTGAATTTTTTGGTTTTTTTTTGTGGACTGTAGGTAAAGGAACAACACTCGATAAAACTCACCGATAAAGCTGGAAAGCTGATACCACTTGATAGAGTTGAAGTGCCCGATCTTTCAGTGAGTGGCGATAATTTTGACTTGGTGGAATTAGATCCTCAAGATACGACTACGACGAGCGAACCCGAAGCGCCAATGCAATCGCTAAACCAACTCCCTGTGGTTATCGACCTTGTTGCAGCAAGATCAGCAACTTCCTGTATGCAATAGAAAAACGAACAAGAAAAAGAAGGCGAGCAATCTTAATATCACTCGAAGGTGGAGTTCAGAATCACACGAGGACAACACATATTTGTGCGTGTCGTATGTAGCTAAAGCTAGATGTAAAACAAAACTCAAGTGTTCTAGGCGGTAGCTAGGGGGTATATGATAGGGTGTGGACGACCACAGGGGTGCTGGGGTCGTGCCCAACCCTGGGACGCATCCCTAATGGACCCAACATGATACACGGCCCGTGGGCCAAAATAGGTGGTGCAGCACCTAGACAAAAAAACCTTTGGTCAATGATCTTACGATTGCGGCAGCCTCCTGAAACGATATGGACATGAGTCCAGATCCATATAAAGTAGACTTCATAAGCTTTCTATAAAGTACTTGAACGCCCAAAACGGAGTCCAGATGAAGTCGTGGCGGCCGTTGGAAGTTGACCCTTTTCTGCAGTCCGAAATCTCTTTCTATTCTTCTGGGCCATAATTCTTCTGTAGCGTGACGAAGTTCAACTCTCTTGCACGAGCCTGAGTGATGGGTCCAGCTGAAGGTGGTGTCTGGGATAAAGGTGCTGATGGTGTAGATGTACTCGTGTGGTCGTTGATGTCCTCATCAATGTGGCATATGTGTCCGGGTGCCCAACGCTTCAATGTTGCAGATTATATTTGGGAAGAAATCAAGTATATCTCCGAGCATCCATCTAACAGCTGTGGCTATGCACCCTACATCATGCACTTCATCAAGGGTTCCATAGATATTGGGAGAGTTAAGATTGATTGGAGACATGATCCCCTTAGGCCAAATAAACCTTCTCAGATCAGGTTGATATCACCTAGAAGATCCCCAGGACCTTCCCCAGCGGATACTGAGCCTGCGACAGAAATTCAGGGGGAGGAGCAGCTGTTTCGAGAACAGGCTGCTCCTCAGGCAGGGGGTTGTTTAACCGGGTCCCCACCCCGGTTTAACTGGCCGAGGCCTGAGCAGCCAGGGACTTCCTCTCATAGGCACAAAAAGAGATCCTCCACCTTTAGAAAACTATTCAATCTACTTGCATGTATTTGTCAGAACCATAGAGACATTATGGTGGTAGAAAGAGAGAACAGAATTAAGGAGATGAAGACAAGGGATTCCATCAAGATGATACACCATGGCCAAAATCTTAAACCTCCTCGGTCACCTATTACACCCACAGTGACAAAGCCTGAGATCCCTTCAGTGGATGATATGATTAGTGGATTTCAAAGCACAAGTTTCTATGGCACATACTATCCTGGTGAAGGTGGATCCTCTTCTAGCCAGGCCACTCCTACTATAGAGGAGATAGTAGCAGCACAGACACACTTGGCAGCAGCAGCTAGGGGGGCAGCAGCTAGAGCCACACCAGCAGCATCCCCATTTGTTCCACCACATTCCTATGGGACAAACTATCGTGGATTTGCCACTTCATTTGCCGGAATGACTTCATCCAGTGGTTTAGCATCTCAGTCACACTCTCAGTCTGAGTATGATTCTAGACTTGGCTATGGCCGCTTACTAGGTGGTTCATTGCCAGGACTAAGTCTTGGTGATCCTACTGCCTCATATTCAGCAGCTACAGTCACTCTCCCCTCTACATCTTTAGTTGGTGAGGAATGGGCACAACGTCTCTCGACTGACCTTTTTAATCCCAATCCTCCCACTCGTATGTCTCCAAGTTCAATTAGCATCACTTAATTTTTTCTGAAATCACCATGCCAAGTTCTTTATATTTAAACCCACCCTTGCATTGGATAAATGAAGGATATGATCAAGGGTGGAACCCCTCAATGGGTGATGATGGAGGTGGAGAGGACCAGTGATCTACCAGATAAGCTTTTCTTCAGGCCCTTTTTGATGATGGATGACAAAGGGGGAGAAGAGCAAGAACTAAAGCTCCATTTCCTGGTTCAGTCTAGCTAGTGTGGGTAAACCGGCCTCAAGTGTGTCTTTAGACTTGGATCTATAATAATTTCAAACCTTATCTATTTGTGGACTTGAGAACTTGTAATGTGTGCTACTCTGTGTGTGGAACTTATTTATGTTATTAAGTGACTTTGTGTTAGGGTGATGCATGGTTGAATGATGATTGCTATTTTATTTTGTATGGCTGACAGACATGGTGGTTAAACCGGCCTTATGGGGCGGTTAAACCGCCTGGCACCTGATAGCAGCAAAATCATCCTTCTCATTCTTTATGTGGTATATTTGTCATATGCATCACGTACTTGTTCTTATTTTCCTCACACACTTGTTGCACCCCACAGATTCTGAGATTTAGGGGGAGCTCCATGTTTTACATGAAATATGTGCAATGATTGGCATTTGAGGCCAAGTTCATGAAATTCTCTACCTTTGCATATATTAAGGGGGAGCTCAGTCTAAATCTCTGAATTTAAAGTCTTTATTGATATATCCTTTTGTAAGCTTTAATCGGGTTGTCATCAATCACCCAAAAGGGGGAGATTGAAAGTGCATCTAGTCCCTTGAGTGGGTTTTGGTGAATTGAATGACAAAACGATTAAAGGAGTAACATGTCTTGTAAAGTTTATGAGCAGGATTTAATTAGAGTAATCATGATACTTGTGTATTCATTGGTTGAATGCATAAATATTTGGCTCATAAGCAAGACGTGATGGTTCTCATAATGTTATAAAGTATTGTACAACAAGTGAGTGTGAAATATGGAGGAGACTTGGTCTCTAACATTGTGAAGGCTTGTGGAGATACATATGGGACATCGTGATTATGGTCGGATAAAATTGAGAAATGCAAGATAAGGAAGTTATGCTAGAGAAATGGTGGCATGGGACATCATGGCTCTATATATTTGATATATGACTTGCATAAGAAGACAAGGATATATTAGATAATATTTGATGGTCAAAGCAATGAATGGATTTCATTCTAGGATACAAGCCTATGTGGAACTATAAGTGATGCAAGCATGAAGAGTTGGAAATCGAGATGGTGTTTCAAGGTACCGGCTGTCGGTGTTCTACCGTCGATCCTACCGAGGGGTATCCCGAGGTAGTAGAGTTTCAGGTGGGTTTCGCCGAGATCAGGAACGCAAAGGCTAAGAGACTCAGGATTTTAGATAGGTTCGGGTCGCTTAGATGGCGTAATACCCTACGTCCTGTATGGTGGTTTGTATTGATGTGATCGTATCTTTTGGAGGGGGTCCCTGCCCAACCTTATATACACGGTGAGCAGGGTTACAAGGTCGGTTCTGAGTAGAATCCTAACCTAATACAACTCATGGAGTGCTTCGCACGTCAATCCGAGTAGTTTACATGTCACACGACTGGTTTCCATAACGAGGAGAGTCCTTGCAGTACTCTACTCGCAGTCTTCACGCTTGGTACGACTCCTTCTGGAGATTATCCATGCGTCCCTGTGGGCCCATGGTCGTACCTCCAATAAGCCCCCAAGCGCTTCATCGTCGAGTATCATCAACCGAGTGCTTGCCAAGCCAATCGAGTGCTTTTTCGAGTTCTTCGAGTGCTTGATCAATCTTGGACAGGTCTTGGTTGTCACGAGGCCATGAGGTGCTTAAGCCCCGTTTGATCTGATCGACTTGTAGTCTTCAAAATATTATATGGTGTGCGATAAAAATCGCACTCCATATGGAGTAGCCCCCGAGCCTTAAGTTGAATCGAAGAATCAGGTTGAGGGTCCTCAGAATCTTGAATCTTCATCTTGTTCTTGAAATGTGCAATTTTGGAAAAATTGCACTTGATATCAAGTAGCCCCCGAGCCTTGGGTTGAATCAAAGAATCGAGCCGAGGGTCTTCATTATATCTTAAGCTTCAGGAAAAATAAAATTCCTGATCCTTTACTACCCTGCAGCCCCCGAGCCTTGAACTATATGTATATATAGAAAAGGATCAAGTCTCAAGAACCATAGAGTAGTTTAGGGTTAGAGAGAAATAATCCACAATTATTAAAGTAAAGGAAAAATAAATATAACTGCCCCCTAGAGTGTCCCTGTAAGGAGTAAGTTAAAAAATAAATCCTTTCTTTAATAAAAAATGGAAAATAAACCCTTTTACCTTCGTCTTGGAAAATCAACCGTCACAGACAGTCAATAAAAACCCACGCTGCGTCTCCGCGGTAACTTATCCATTTCGCCAAGGCTTTCACAAACCCTAACCGCCGCCATTCCTCATCTGAGCGAGGCAATCTCCGAGCCCCGAGCGAAAATAGATCCCATCTCAGATTTGTTTCGCCCATCCTTTTCCAATCAACACCTTTGAGCCCCCGAGTGTATGCGGGTGAAGAAACTAGTTATCTCAAGGATGACGTCGAAGAGGGACAAGAACTCAAGCCGCAGCGGGGCCCGCGACAAAGAAGTGCGGCTGCCGTCGCCAAAGCGGGGTAGAGTGCAGCAGAGAGTTTATCCGCTGCCTTGCAACTACCTCAAGCCATCAGAAGTAACCCAGGAATAGTTGGAGAAGTTGGTGAAAGATGGATTCTTGAAGGAGCAGCAAGAGCTGTTGTGGCAAGTGCCAGAGAAACAAGAAAAATGGTCGTTTGTGCCTATGGATAAGATCTTGATGTTCAGTCACTTCATCCAGATGGGATTAGGCATTCCAACCTGCGACTTCTTGCGCGGGTTGCTCTTCTACTATGGTATTGAACTACCCAATCTGACTCCGAATGGTTTATTGCAAATCTTGATCTATGTGTATTTCTGCGAGGCTTTCCTTGGAATTTGCCCGCACTTCAATTTGTGGCGACGCCTGTTCTTTGTGAAGCCACAGCCGAAGAAAGATGCAACTTCTCCAGTTGGAGCCGAAATCCAGACGCGCCAAGGAATGCGCTCATCATATCTGGAATATGAGATGCACAGCAACAACTCCGAGTGGAAAAAATTATGGTGGTACATCGGTAACTATGATCCCAAGCTGCCTGAATGGACTGGAGTAGCCCCTGTCGATTTCCCTGAGTGGAAAGAGCAACCCAGTATTGCAGAGATTGCACAAGTGAATCAACTGCTTGTCAAGATCAAAGCATTGACGAATCAGGGAGTCACAGGTGCTTCTGTCGTTTACAGCTGGATCCAACGTCGAGTGCAACCACTCGCCCAGGAGGAATGGGGTTTCAAGTACAAGGGCAGAGACGACCCGGCTCGAATGACTCGTGATAAGTTGAGTGAAGCAAAAATCATGCAAAGAGTGCAAATGCTGATGCCCGGAGTGCATTGCGTGCCATTCGAGCCTCAACTCTTCGACGCAGACCATCCTCCTAAGCAAGTATCAATTTCTTGAGTATTTTAGCCAAAATTCTCCCAAATCACCAGTCTAACGAACCTCTGATGTAATGCAGGAGGATATCGACTTGTTCTATTCCTGGCCCATCATGCCAGAACAAGTTCCAGAGGGAGCAGATCCGAAATTTCATATTCCATCTCATTTGAGGAAACCTCCTCTAGACTATCTTGATGATGACGAGTCGTCAGACCAGTCAGACGACTCGGAAGACTTTCAGATGGTCCACCACTCGAAAAGTGATGGACAAGGCACATCCAATGCCCCGTCGATAGATATTGTGAAGGAAGCTGTCTTCGCACCTCCTGGTCAGCCACAGAGGGCCACCCGCAAGAAGAAAGTATTTGGAGACAACACTTCCACCAGTCACACTGAAAGTGACAATCCCAGGTATTTGAAGTTGTCGTACACTCATGATCTCCTTGAAATAACCACTCGTTACTGATAATCATACATAAATTAGCAGTCTCGAGGACATTAATGCTCCAAATAGTCCAGCTGAAGATTAGTCGGAGCCCCCGAGCCAGACACAAGTGCCAGAAGAAACACTTAAGGCGACTGTTGAGGCTGAAACAGCCAAGGACACAGTTGAAATTCAAGGTGCCCGTACTGAAGCCGTGGTTGATTCATCAGCCGCGCAGCCAAAGGAGGGACCCGAGTCAGGTGCCAGTGCGATTGTTAAACCCGCACTGGTATTTGGCGAGCCTCAAATCCCAGATAAGAAATCAAAGAGGTAATAACCATACTCCTGATATAGTTCTTGATATATTAGAGTAGTAATTTTGATAACTCAAGCCGTTGTCTATGTAGGAAATCTGCTCCCTTGCCGCCAAGGAAGAAGGACAAGGTTTCAACCGAAGAGCCTCGTATTGAAAAAGTCCAACCTATTCCTAGCGAACAAGAAAAACGAGCGGAAATCATTCAAGGAACCAGTCTGCCCGCAGCCGAAGAAATTCTTCAAGATCGTGCTGCGGACGACTCAGAGGCTGTTCCTGCCCAACCAGAGTAATCACAGATCACCAAAGAGCCTGTTCCCGGCTTGCCCTTATTAAGGAGCAAAGAAGCTGAAAGCCCAAAGCTGATGGTGCAATCAAACATCCCTCGACCTCTGTCAAGATCAATTGGGATGAAATACATGCTGACATCCAGTCGGGTAGACTTGACAGGGAAGGCTTCTGAAGGCATAGTAAGCACAGCTCTACCAGGCGCCATAGAGCTATTCGAGGATCCATTGCTGCAGTCAGATGCTACAGCCACATACGTTGAGTCGCAGAACAGGATAATCAAGATGGCGCAGGGCTCAATCGAATATGTAGAGGTAATGCCCTCTTTATCTTAGCTTGTTCAATTACCAGTCTTTTGAAGACCATTAATGATGAATTCCTTGTAGAAATTGGCCGCCCGCTCGAAGAGAAAGTCTGAGGCTCTGTATGCGATGTCTGATGCATCCATACGAGCCCAAAAATTGGAGGACGAGTTGACCAAGGCCAAGGCACAGCTGGCCAAATTATCTCAGCATTTTGATGCTGTTCAAGCCGAGAAACTCACCACCCGGGAAGAGCTAGACAAGGAACGCCAGAAATTTGCTGCCCGGGAAAAAGAGTGGAAGGCCGAGGAGGAACGGCTCAAGAAAAGGAATCGCACCTTAACACAGAGTAATACTGGTGAGTGCACCTGTCTTGAGAAAACTCCCCCAACTTGTAATTTGATGATCTGACTTAAACGATTTTCCCTTGCAGAGCATATGACGGCATAAATGACGCTCCAATCCGAGTGCACTGCGTGGAGGAATGGTATGTATCGATGCACCGCGGAGAAGGAAAAACTCTCCCGTGACTATGCCTCTCTATTTGAAACTCATAATGAGTTTATGACAGAGTATAATCAAGCCATGAAGATGCTGGAGCAGTCAGACGCCACCCTCAAAGACGCCTTGGATAAAAGTAAGGCAGTCGGAGAGCAATTTCAAGCGTTGAAGACAGAACATGCTGAACTTGTCGAAGCGGCCACCACATTGGTGAACTCCATTGATCATGATGCGCCAGAAGAGTCAACAAAACCACTCTTGCAACGTATCCAGGAAGCCCCCGGAAAGTTCACTGCCTATTTGAAGAAGACCTGCTGTTATGTGGCGGATCATGTGCTGGCGGTCGTCCAGTCCTTCTACCCAGAAGCGGAAATAGATGATGTCCCGACTGGTAGAGCGGAGGACTATGAAAAGACCCAGGTCGAGGAACACTTGAAGCACTTTGAGCCCATAGCAGTAGAAGTTGTAGAGAACTTAAAGCTGTTCTGACTTTGTAATCCTGTAGAAAACAAGATGTATTGCAACATATTTATGATATAAATATATCTATATGTATATGCGCAGTATTGTATGAATTATGACTGCTTTGTGTTGTGTTGGCATGGTTGTGCCATGAAATTGTTACTCATTTGCGAGTAAGACTTCGAAGTACTTGCAAATTGGTACTCGAAGATTTAAAATCACTACTCATTTTATGGAGTAGACTATAAAATACTTTCAAATAAGTACTCAGAGATTTTAAATTACTACTCATCTTTCAAAGTAGACTCTAAAATACTTTCAAATAAGTACTTAGAGATTTGAAATTACTACTCATGGGTAGTTGCTTTATAAGGCTAGCTGGCCTCTACAGGTGTTCAGCCTGGTCTTAGTTAATACTAAGTACTCAGGGATCCTGGAAAGTAGTCATGTGAGCTACTCTTCGGATTTTGACTAATGTATACTTTGTTGAATCAACAAGTATCAAAAGGAACTCCAGAATTATTAGAAGCTAGAATCTTATAAGACAACCAAAGCATAAATGAAGCCGAGGGATCAGAGATCAAATACTAAGAACACAAACTGCACTTTATTGATAACTTGATCATAGATCTTCAAAATATTGTACAGACACTTGACGAACTCAGAAAGGGACCCTAAGCATAGAACTTGTGAAAATGCTCAATGTTCCATGAGTCTCTCTCCTTGACTCCTTCGCTGTTCTTCAATCAGTATGACCCGGGTCCTGTCACCTTGTGCACGATGAAAGGACCTTCCCAACGGGACATAAGCTTGTGCATACCCGTGGTCTTCTGAATTCTGCGCAATACTAAGTCACCGATGTTGAACGATCGCTCTTGGACGTTCCTGTCATGATAGTGCCGGACCCCCTAGAGATATCGAGTGGAATTTAACAAAGCTGCACAGCGTTCCTCCTCGATTAGATCAAGCTCCAGTCGTCTTGTGTCATCAGCAACTCCTTCATCGTACTGCTCTAGTCGTGAAGACTTGTACATCAGGTCTACTGGCAGGATAGCTTCAGATCCGTACACCAGAAAATATGGCGAGTGACCAGTTGGCTTGCAAGGCTGGGTTCGAAGCCCCCAGACTACATGCAGCAACTCATAGATCCACTTGCCTCCGTACTTCTTGTCGTGCTCATACAGTCGCTTCTTCAGGCCATCCAGGATCAAACCATTGGCTCTCTCGATTTGTCCGTTCGCCTTGGGATGAGCTACTGATGCGTGAATTACTTCGATGCCGTTCCTCTCAGAGTGGTCCTTGAACTCGTGGCTGTTGAAATTGGAACCCAAATCTGTGATGATACGATGAGGACAGCCATACCTGATCATTAGATCACTAATGAATCCCTTGGCCTTGGCTGTAGATATGTCCGTGACTGGCTTGACTTCTATCCACTTGGTAAACTTATCGATGGCGACCAGCACATGTGTGAAATTTCTTGGAGCAGTGGTAAGCTTCCCAATCATGTCGAGCCCCCAGCATGCGAACGGCCAAGATGGAGGAATAGCAATAAGCTTGTGGGTAGGCATGTGTTGCTGTCTAGCGAAGAATTGGCACCCGGGACACTCGCGGACAATCTCTTATGCATCTTGCAGAGCCGTGGGCCAATAATAAGCTGCTCTGAATGCCTTGTCCACCATCGTGCGTGATCCTACATGATTCCCGCACGCGCCTTCATGAATTTCTTCCAGGATGCCCTTGCCTGTTGCTCTCGGGACACACTTCATAGCAATATCAGTGTAGAGTCCTCTCCTATAGAGCTGATCGCCGATGAGTAGATAATTCTTCGATCTCCGCATGACTTGCTCAGCTTCAGTCTTGTTCAAAGGCAAGGTCTTGTTCTTGATGTACTCGATGAATGGGACACGCCAGTCTTCTTCAATTACCAAGACCTCTCTATCTGGTCCGGGTTCACTATTGTGGGACGGTGTAGATTTCTCGAAGTCAATGGTTCATTTATGGAGCTCCTGGACGAAGACTCCTACTGGAACTTCTGCACGAGTGGATACGAGCTTGGAAAGCACGTCAGCGGCGACGTTGTCATCATGGACCACCCAATGGTACTCGAGTCCTACGAACATGTTCTCTAAATTGTGCACAGCTTCACAGTAAGCATCCATGTTCTCCTTCTGGCGGTCCCAATCCTTGTTGCAATGGTTGATGACGACAGAAGAGTCGCTGTACACCATCAGCCTCTTGATTCCCAGAGGAATTGCGAGTCGTAGGCCGTGTAGCAAGGCCTCGTACTCTGCCTCATTGTTCGACACCTTCCAGAAGATTTGCAGAACATATTTGAGTTGGTCGCCCTTGGGCGAGATAAAAAGCACAAATGCGCCGGCGCCTTCGAGTTTTAGAGAGCCATCGAAGTACATGGTCCAGTGCTCTGGTCTGCCGACGGGAATATCAACTTGATTCTCGCGCCACTCTGCCATGAAGTCTGCCAGCACCTGCGACTTGATGGCCTTCTTAGACTTGAACTTGATGCTGAGGGCGCCAAGCTCGACAGCCCATTTTGGAATTCGCCCGGTCGTGTCCGGGTTGTGTAAGATATCGCCCAAGCCAAACTCTGCCACCACCGTGATGGTGAATGTGTCGAAGTAGTGGCGCAGCGTCCTGGATGTGATGAGTATTGCGTAGAGTAGTTTTTGCACCGCAGGGTATCGAGCTTTGGACTTCGTGAGTACTTCACTGACGAAGTAAACCGGCCTCTGCACATGATATGCATGATTGTCCTCGGCGCGCTCGACCACCAGTGCGGTGCTCACCACATGAGTTGTGGCTGCGATGTAAAGCAACAATTCCTTGTCGTCGTCTTGGGGAGCAGTCAGGATTGGCGGTTTTTGAAGATGTTGCTGGAGATCCACCAATGCTGCTGCTGCTTCTTCATTCCATTGGAACTTGTCGCCTTTCTTGAGTAGTTTGAAAAAAGGGAGGCCCCTCTCTCCAAGTCACGAGATGAATCAGTGCAGCGCCGCCATGCACCCAGTGAGCTTCTAGATGTCCTTGATGGTCTTCGGAGCTTCCATTGCTGTGATGGCGTTGATCTTCTCGGGGTTGGCCTCGATGCCGCGGTGGCTGATGATGAACCCGAGAAGTTTCCCAGAGGGTACTCCAAAGACACACTTGGTTGGGTTTAGCTTCCATTGCCACTTCCGCAGGGATGCGAAAGTCTCCTCCAGATCAGCGATGAGGTCTTCTGGATTTCTGGTCTTTATGACCACATCATCAACGTAAGCTTCCACGTTGCGATGGAGTTGCTTCTCAAGGCAGAGTTGGATCGCGCGCTGGTAAGTCGCTCCAGCATTCTTCAGCCCGAAAGACATCATGGTGTAAGCATATGCACCATATGGGGTGATGAATGCCGTCTTGATTTGATCCTCCTCTTTCAGAGATATCTGGTGATAACCCGAGTAGCAATCAAGAAAACAAAGTAAGGCACAACCAACCGTGGAGTCGATAACCTGGTCGATGCGCAGTAACCCGAAGGGATCCTTGGGGCAATGCTTGTTGAGGTCAGTGTAGTCGATGCACATGCGCCACTCGTTGTTATTCTTCTTTCTCACCAAGACTGGGTTTGCCAACCAGTCGGGGTGAAAGACTTCCTTGATGAATCGTGCGGCGAGTAACTTCGCCAGCTCCTTCTTGATCGCCTCCCGCTTGTCGGTTGCGAATCGTCGCAACCGTTGCCTCTTGGGTGTAGCTTTAGGGTCGACGTTAAGGCTGTGCTCTATCAGGTTCCTTGGCACCCCTAGCATATCTGCAGGTTTCCACGCAAAGATGTCACAGTTAGCTTGCAGGAACCTGACGAGCTCGCCTTCCTATTTCGGGGTCAAGCCAGCCCCGATCTTGGTGGTCTTCGACTGGTCTCCTTCTAGTAGTGGTGCGTCCTTGGTCGCCACATCTTCAGGGACGGCTGCCTTGTGTGGCCTGGGCTCCTTGCTGGGAACCTCGAACTCGGACTGCTTTAGCTCCTGAGCTGCCGCGAAGATCTGGGCCATAGTGTTGGGCACCTGAGTGGTAGCCGCAAACTCCATAGCCTCTCTATCGCAGTTGTACGATCGTCTCAAGTCACTGCGGATAGAGATGATGCCTCTGGGTCCTGGCATCTTGAGGACGAGGTAGACGTAGTGGGGGATGGCCATGAACTTGGCCAAAGCAGGACGTCCGAGGATCGCTTGATAGGAGGTTTCGAAGTCCGCCACCTCGAACTTGATGTACTCCGTCCTGAAGTTCTCCTGCGTGCCAATTGTGACTGGTAATGTGACCTGGCCAAGAGGAAAACTGCCGTTTCCAGGGACAATGCCGTAGAACGGGGATTCGGTGGGAGTCAACATCTTCTTGATGTCGAGTCCCATCCTCTTCAGGGTGCCAGAGAATAGCACATTCAGCCCCGCCCCACCGTCGATGAGCACCTTAGTGAGTTGTGATCCCGCCACCGTAGGGTCCAGGACGAGTGGTAATTGTCCTGGTTCATCATAGCTGTTCCACTGATCCGCCCTGGAGAAAGTGATTGGGACCTCCGAGTACTTTAGGTACCTTGGGACGGCTGGCTCGATTGCCATGATGTGCCGCAGAGCGAGCTTGTGCTTCCTCCGAGTTGGAAAGCCATAGTCGGCACCCATGATGACCATGAGTACGTTCCTGGGCTTCTGGAACTTGTTCGTCTGGTCCTCGTCATCCTCTTCTTCTTCGTCGTCAGCCTTTTCCTTGTTCTTGGCTTCAGGATCGAGTGGTTCCCTTGCCGGCTTCTTCTTGGCTTTGCTCTCATGGTCCTTCTTGGCGTACACACGTTGGAGATCATAGCATTGGCCCATGGTGTGCTTATGCTTTGGGTGCATTGGACACAGCCTGTCCATGATCTTCTCGACGTCACTTTTGCTGTGGTAGTTCTTTTTCTGGCTTCGCATGCCAGTCTCCAGAGTCATGATAGTGTCGTCTGGCTTGCGCTTGTTGTGCTGGGAGCCCTGCTGGCCTTTGCTGTTTTGCCTCTCCCAGCCCTGGGGAGGGCCGTATTTTTCAAGGTCGCGGTCTTCTTGCTCAGACCATGCCTCAACCTGGTCACGTAGGGCATCCAGAGTCCTTGGTCGATGCAGACCAAATTGTCTGTCAAAAAACCTGTTGGGGATGCCGTTTGGAACAGGTCGATGCAGTCGCGGTCAGAAACGTCCACCACCAGAGTCTTGATTTCCATGAAGCGACGCATGTAGTCGCGTGCGCTTTCTCCTTTGTGCTGCTTGCACATGGCAAGGTCATGTCGAGTCTTGGGGCGACTGTATGTGCCTTGGAAGTTCGACACGAAGATCTTCTTGAGGCGTTCCCAGGACTCGATGGAGCGTCGTGGTAGGTTTTCGAACCATGTGAGTGGAGCGGGCTCGAGTGCCATTGGGAAGTATCTGCACTTGATGGCGTTGTTGCCACCCGTGCACTCTATAGCTGTAGAGTATATGCGCAACCACGACTCAGGGGAGGTCTTGCCATCGTATTTCTCAAAACCGACTGGCTTGAAAGGCTGCGGGTAAACCGCCATCCGGATGTCCCTGGAGAACATCGGGTACTCATAATCTTCTTCTCTGTATCCTCGAGCTTCATCACGCTTCTTGGATTTGAGGATGGAGCGCGCATCGCGGTTAGCGTTGATGGTTTGCCGGAGGTCGGCACTGTGTGCTGGCCTGTGGGATGACATGGCACCGTCGTTGCGACTGGCATGGGCACGTCTACCTCGTTGGCGATCATCCTCTGGTCGACGTGGGGACACGACTTCTCCGCGGTTGGCTTCCCCCAGTCGGCTTGGATTCGGTGCACGATGCTTGTCGCGAGGAGGTTGACGTCCGCTGCTTCCGACTTCTTCGCTTGGAGCTGCTCGACCGCTGCACGATGGGGCAGCAGCAATGGCCTTATCAAGAGTGCAGACCATGTCATTGATCCGTTCAAGCGCAGCTGCCATTTATGGGGTTCGTGGCAGGCTGCGGACGTGGTAAGCAATCTCCATGGCATTAGCCATAGGAGAGTCGTACCGTGCCACCCGTGCGAACTCTTGAGCGAGGTTGCGACCAGCCATGACGCGATTGCGAGCGTTTAGGCGGCGCTGAGCCCTCCTGTTGTTCCGGATTTCTCTCTTCATGGCCACTTGGGTGGATTCACCAGCGGGTGGTTCTTCGTTCGCAGAGACATCAGCTTCTAGCTCGAAGGCGTAGCGCGAATCGTTGTCGACGTCACCAGCCGCCGCCGCGCCAGCCATGAAGACTTGTCGATTGGGTTCGACAGAGTCGCTGGAGCTTGGAGTGACGAGTTCCGTAGGGCTCCCCTCTTCTGGCAGCAGTGGTGTGCCATGTTGGAATGGCAGGTCGTCAGTAACTTTAGACCCAAAGACTGGAGGGACTCGTAGACATCCTGCGGGATCCTGTCTCTGGGGTACACAGATCTTCCTTCAGGCGTGGCGTAGATCACCAGGCTGTGCTCGCCATCATCTTGTAGCATCTCCTCGTCCGAGTCCAAGTGGCATTCGGGGACCGCTTGGCTCAAAGAGTTGGTGTGTCCTGCCATGACTCGGACTGGGACGTCCCGCTTCGAGACCGTGACGGGCTCGATCTGGCTCCGTAACGCCTCACAGTATGCGTGGGTCAAATTACGGAGTCCGAACGGGAATTGGGGTGGGAGGGTTGTTTGCTGCTCCGGAGTCATGATCGACTCGGTACTCTTGCCCGCGGATCAAGTCTGCGAAGCGTGATCTCGCCGAGTTGTTCGGCCAAATCTTCCATGATGGGCACTTGCTTCCTGCTTCAACTCCACAGGTGTCTCGATGTAGCTATAGAAGCCACCCGAGCCGTCAGCGACGTAGACCCACGAGCCGAAGTAGAACGTTGTGCCCTCCTGAGGCGCTTCAGATTGGATGTAGGTCACCATTGCGTTCTCCATGGAATCTTCGAGGAAAACCCCTACATGGCGCGCCAGATGTCGGTGTTCTACCGTCGATCCTACCGAGGGGTATCCCGAGGTAGTAGAGTTTCAGGTGGGTTTCACCTAGATCAGGAACGCAAAGGCTAAGAGACTTAGGATTTTAGACAGTTTCGGGCCGCTTAGATGGCGTAATACCCTACGCCTGTATGGTGGTTTGTATTGATTAGATCGTATCTTTTGGAGGGGGTCCCTGCCCAGCCTTATATACACGGTGAGCAGGGTTACAAGGTCGGTTCCGAGTAGAATCCTAACCTAATACAACTCGTGGATTGCTTCGCACGTCAATCCGAGTAGTTTACATGTCACACAACTGGTTTCCATAACAAGGAGAGTCCTTGCAGTACTCTACTCGCAGTCTTCACGCTTGGTACGACTCCTTCTAGAGATTATCCATGCGTCCCTGTGGGCCCATGGTCGTACCTGCAACACCGGCAATGTGTGATCAAGTTAAGGCTTGAGTCATGGGATCTTTGCTAGGGTGATGAAACTTTCATTGAGTTCAACTTGATAAATCTTGATCACATTTGGTTTTCATATTGGCAAAGTATCAATCTTTATCGAAGAAAAGTAACTTGAACTAGAAGTGAATTTCATTCTATGTGAAAGGTTCAAGTCACTAGCTCAAGATGGTTTTGCTCAAGCTAGAAGATTGTGGATAGTCGTCATGAAGAAGAAATGATCATGTGCGGCATGGTTGAACACGTACAAGCTCAAGTGAACAATTTAGTTTTATATTTTCTCTTGAGTATAGGTGTGCTGTACTGTCAAGAGGGATGTCACAAAGAATGAATGACTTAACACGACAACAGTGCTCAAACGTTGACCTAAGTGAGATAGCCTTGAGAGTTAACCGAAAAGATGAGCAAGTGGGGGCTCACTGACCCAGGGCGGTTTAACCGCCCCTAACCTCTGACAGCTCCAACAGGCTAGTTTATTTGAATAGGTGGTTTAACCGGCCCTTGATGGCGGTTTAACCGGCTAGAGCATATTTCTAACGGCTAGCTTGTGTTGGCTCCTAGACAGCTAGGCGTCGCTGGTGAGCTCCAATTCGTTTGGTGAGCGGCCGGAAGTTTGTAAAGGCTGATCTTGCCTCTTTCGTGAAAATGGGCCATCTTAGTGAAGGGCTAAGGTGTGGCGTGTATACACCTTGGCGAGGCAACCTTGCAGGGTTCCTCAAACTGAGATTAGGAACCACTAAACTAGCTTGGTGCTTGCGACGGGTCTGAACTTCGGGAAACAAATCCTTGTGTCTCCTCATCACTTTGATTTACTTGTTCTTTTCTAGCTTTATATTTGCTTCCGCTTCGATCTACTTGGGTATACTCTACTGTGTGCAGGCACTTGATAATCTAGATCAGATTCATCTGTACAAGAAGTGACCCAAGTAAATTTGGTGCTAGAAGAACAAAAAGGGGGTCGAGCAACTTATTGGGCAGCTCACTGCCTAGGGCAGTTTAACTGCCACACAGGGGCGGTTTAACCGCCTAGTGCTTACAGCCGGCTAAGAATTGGATTAAAAGTTTAAATTGGTCGTCTCGCCTATTCACTCCCCCCTCCCCCTCTAGGTAACATCTAGATCCTTACATTGGAGACAGCTGAGTCGTAGGGAGAGGACCACCAACCCTAACTCTGGTGCTCCCCCAAGGACGAGGTCTCGCCACTCTACTTCCTCTCGGGACCATGATGCCCTCGCCCAGCAGTTGGGTGAGCTCAGCGTTGGCACTCCTTAGCCTGGCTAAATCCGCAAGCGCATGGAGTACGATGTAGCCTTTCACCATGGGAGTAGAAACCTGGATGTCAAATCCAAGGAACGGTAGACGCGACTAGCCTAGAAACTTCCTAGCCGGACCCACCAGGGAGCACAAGGTAAGTGGGTAGAGAGCTTGACTTTAGTTAGCTACTCGTTACCCCAGACAATCTATCTAGATCTAATCTGATCTGCTTCGACAGTTAGAACGGGAAGAACTTAGAACGGGGTGAGAGAGGGGTTCTTCCGGGCTCAGCACTACTGTTATGATACACCCGAACGTGGTGGAATACAAAGGACGGATAGGACTGTCACCACATGCCGCCTACCACTGCAGTTCCGTGTGATACAACACAACCTGAGGTAGCTAGCCAGCATAGGCACCACGCCTAAGCTTTCAGCTACTGATCTCCACCCAATGCGAGGGGCTATAGAGGAAACCCCAAACAAGAGTCGCTGTCACTCACGCAGACTCAGGTACCCGCAGATCAAATAGATAAGAGAAATTACTGAAAGTAAGTTGTGAACTAGCAAGGTACTAAAGGCAAGAGACCGAGGACTTACTAAAGATAACTCCTGAAATATATTCCTCGAGGGCAGAAATGTTGAGATGAGGACGAGAAGAAATCCTAGACTCTCTCTAAAAAGCTTGGCTATCACCCAATAAACTCACCAACTCTCTCCCTACTCTAACTCTAAAGATGAGAGCACTTTCACTAAGCTTCTCTTCTCTCCAATGTGCTGTGTGTCTTGAGTGGGGTTGAAGGGCGCCTTTTATAGCCTCCCAAGGGTAGAAGCCTGCGTAAATGTCACGCTAACCTCCTGCTTAGCATCCACGCGAAAGGAGAAGCATGGGAGCCATGGTGGGAGGCCGGCCTAGCTCTGGTGCCAAGTGGCACCGACCTTTACAGGGATGGTTGTGATGATGTCTTAAAGTTGGTAACGGTTGCGTTCGGTTGAAGCTGTCCAAAAATCCTGCAGGCACATACCCAGTCACCAAGAAATTTACAAAGTTTGCATACCATGGACTGGATGTGGTGACCTTGAGGAGAGTATCATCTCTGAGATAATCATTGATCGGAAGATCCGACCCTTGAACTTGCATTCTTAAGAGATGATCTGCCACACAATTATCTGTCCCCTTCTTGTCTCGTATTTCTAAATCAAACTCTTGAAGGAGCAGAATCCAACGGATGAGTCATGGCTTAGCATCTTTCTTGGTCAAGAGGTACTTTAGTGCAACATGGTCTATATATACTATCACCTTAGCACCAACCAAGTAGGACCTGAACTTATCCATGGCAAACACCACTGCCAAGAGTTCCTTCTCCGTTGTTGTGTAATTCAACTGAGCTCCGGTCAATGTCTTACTTGCATAAGATATGGCATAATCCTATTTATCCTTGCATTGATCGAGCATTGCCCCGACTGCATAGTCACTAGTGTCGCACATTATCTCAAATGGAAGATTCCAGTCGGGAGGTTGTATGATGGGAGCTGAGATAAGTGCTTTCTTGAGGGTATAGAAGGCAAGAAGGCAATCGTCATCGAAGTTGAACGGGGCTTCTTTAGCTAATAGGCTGATAAGAGGTCTGGCTACCGGAGAGAAATCCTTGATCAATCTTCGGTAAAAGCCAACATGACCGAGAAAACTTCGCACACTCTTGACATTCGTCGGGGGTGATGAATCTTTGCTCTATCGACTTCTATCCCTCTTTCCAACACTTTGTGTCCGAGCACAATTCCTTCTCTGACCATGAAGTGGCATTTCTCCCAATTCAGGATAAGGTGATGCTCTTCGCACCTCTCGAGGACTCTTTCCAAGTTTCCAAGACAGCCGTCGACGGTTTTGCCATAGACGGTGAAGTCGTCCATGAATACTTCCATGATCTTTTCGATCAAGTCAGAGAATATTGCCATCATACACCACTTGAATGAAGCAGGTGCGTTGCATAGGCCGAAAGACATCCGCCGATATGCGAAAGTTCCGTAGGGGCAGGTGAAGGTACTCTTGCTCTGGTCATCGGGATGGATAGGGATTTGTTGACAACCAGAGTATCTGTCAAGGAAGAAGAAAAATGAGTGGTTTGCCAACCGCTCAAGCATCTCGTCAATGAAGGGGAGAGGAAAGTGATCTTTATGGGTTGCCTTACTGAGCTTCCTGTAATCGATACACATCCTCCATCCAGTAATGGTCCTTTGAGGAATGATCTCGTTCTTGTCGTTTTGGATAACTGTCATTCCACCCTTCTTTGGCACAACTTGAACTGGGCTGACCCACTCACTGTCTTGCATGGGGTAGATTATACACGCGTGCAGAAGCTTTAACACATCTTTCTTGACTACCTCCCTCATCGCATCATTCAGCCGCCGTTGATGCCTCTTTAGACGGCGTATGGTCCGGCTCCATAGGTATGCGATGGGTGCATAAACAGGGGTTGATCCCGTTCAAGTCCTGTAGAGAATACCCGAAGATAGACAGGTGTTTCTCTAGGACTGCAATAAGCTGCCAAGTCTCATTCTCTATTAGTTTATCACTGATGACGACTGGCGAGCATTGGTAGTTGTGGAGAAAAGCATATCTGAGTCCAGGAGGCAGTGGCTTCAACTCAGGAGGGTGGTGTTGCGGTCTTTCTTCCTCATTGAGCTTGATATAGCCGTCTGTTTCTGCCTCTTGGATGAAATGGTTAGCATCTTCAGCCTGGGATGACTGAGCTTGCTCTTCTTGAGCTGAGCTAACTGCTTCTTCCACTGGGTCTGTCTCTGGTCGGGCCTCTGAAATGGTGTTGATTGAACGCACAAGGCTGACCAGGATGATCTCTTTACCAACTTTGAACTGTAACGTAGCTCAATCGTGGTCCGGGTTGGCAAGGTGCTCTATTGGTTGTCCAATCAGCAAGAAGTTGTCACCTCTAGGGACATCGAAAATGTAGAAGTCTAGGAAAATCCTATTGCGTCCCATTTGCTCGGGCACAACATGGAGAATTCCCTTGCACTCCATCATTTGGCTGTCGATCCACTTGAGATGCTTACGAGAAAAAGGACCGGGTTCGTCTGGTTGCACTCGTGATGCGAATGCACTTGATATGATGTTACTCCTGACCTTTGGATCATAGGCGACTTCCTGAGTGTCAGTTCCCTCAATAGCGCAATGGAGTACTCCGAAGTTGTGGGTAGTTCGGATGACATTTTCACAACTTTCAGTTTCCTCCGTCCATTCCTTACTCATGATAGCAGATAGACCCTCAATCTGTGATACGACTTCTGGAATGAACGCCTTAGACCTTGAACTTGCGCACACTTGTTCCATAGGCATACATGATGTATTGCTGATCTCCAAGTACTCTTCTTCTGTAAAGAGCTCGGGTATGAAGTGCGGCAGATCGTCAAGAATAATTTCTTGGTCTGAGGACTTGTGTTCGAGCACTTTCTTATGATCAGAGGAGGTGGATCCAGTGTAAGGGCGAGGATTGGCTGCTTGTCTATGGGGGTTGTTGGTGGTGTTGGAGGGTCGTCGAAAACTCATGTGTATTCAGTAGAGCTGAGAACCTTTTCCAAGATTTCTCGTACCTCGTCCACTATCTTGTATAAAACTGACTCTACGAAAGTGACGTTCAAGAACTGTGCACTTTCTGGTGTTAATCCTCCAGCAAAATGCTGCATAAGCATTTCCTCTAGAAGGCTATGCGGTGGCCCTGAGTTGGCCAGCTGAATGATCTGCTCCCACGTGGCTCCAAGTGACTCATCGCCTTGCTGATATGTCATGAGCTCGACTCTGAGCTTCAAGATCTTGGAGATAGGGTAAAAGAATGGACAAAACTCATCCTTCAACTTGATCCAATCTCCACTAAATCTCCTTGCATTTCGGTCGTACCAAGATTTTGCATTTCCCATCAGAGAACATGGGAAAAGTTTCCATCGTATGGTGTCTTGGTTGACGCCAGGTATAATGAGAAGAGAACAATTCTCTTTGAAAACCTGCAAGTGAGCATAGGAACTTTCGTCCTTCATTCCACCGAAAGACTGTGCACGAACCATGGCACTGAGACTGGGATGAATCTCGAGGCCATGAGGTGGTATGGGGTGGCAGGATGATGGCGGTTCCAAATACTCGCTAGATGGAACCGTCGGATAACTAGGAGAAAACTCCATGTGGTATATGGTTATGGGGGTAAAGTGTACGGCTAAAAAGATCCTACACTAGTGTTTGATATGCCCACACCGACCACACCATCAAGCAAGATGGAACAATCATCAAGTCAAGCTGCACCAGTTCATGTCTTCAATGGACCAATTACTCGTAGCCGAGCTAAACAGCTACAACAAGAGGTGCACGTGCTACTTTGTGAAATTCCATTTATTAATGAGAATTATATACTTCCTAAATCGTGCATGTTGCTATTACTCAGGTTCACCAAGGAGGATGACAAGGACACTCCGAGTGCTTTAGAGCTCCCAGCTTGGCAGCCAAGTGCTTTTGGTGCAGACTATTCAGAAGATCAATAGTCAGCCTGACACCCAAGTTTCCTGCTGAGTGCTTTAGAGCTCCCAGCTTGGCAGCCGAGTGCTTTTGGTGTAGACTGTTCAGAAGATCAATAGTCAGCCTGACACCCAAGTTTCCTGCCGAGTGCTTTAGAGCTCCCAGCTTGGCAGCCGAGTGCTTTTGGTGCAGACTGTTCAGAAGATCAATAGTCAGCCTGACACCCAAGTTTCCGTGGAGTTATGATCAAAACATTGAAGACCACTCAGAAGGTCAGAAGACACGCGGGAAATTGACGACCACTGCATGAATAATCAAGCCAGTTGGCTTTCCACCTTCCCACGTGGCTCTTTCAGTTCACATCAATTTTTGGGACTAGTTGTTAGTATAAATACCCCTTATTTGTAAGCCAAAAAGGACTTTTGGATAAATTAAGATTATCCCAGTGATATTTGCAGCCGAGCTGCTTGAGTGTTTTACTCAACCCTTGTTCTTCCTTGTTCTTCTTGAACTTGTGGAGAGATCTCTCCGAGATCCACTAATTCGTGCTCTGCGGGTTCCAGTACGGCTGCCCCGTCTTGTGTGGATTAGCTCCGGTTGTGGTTCTGCGGTCGTTCGGAGATCGAGTCGAAGTCTTCACGGTTTCGGTGTCTCTCTCCCCATCGCTTGGTCGCATCCAACCTTGGCCAGGTGTAAAGCCTTTTACCCTGCTGAATTTTTTTCAGCAAGTTATCCCCGTTACCGAAACCTACTGTCGTGAAGATCGGGCCACCCTTCGCCGAACCAATTCGGTGAGTATCATGTGGTAATCAGAGCTATCGTTGTCACGGTAGGTTTTTTTTGTCATCACCCACCCTCCCACCCTTTTTTGTTATTTTGTTTGTTTATGTCCTACAGTCCACTAAAAAGCCAAACAAAAAAAATCCCATAGCCCTTTTGTGGTAATGTTATCTTGTGTGTTGCGTTCATCGAGTTGACTGTGACCATCTTTGTTCTTCAGCCGTACTCTATTTTCAGTTGTTTTCGCACCCCTCATCTGAGTGTTTGCTGTTCGTGAAAGAAGCAAAAAAGAAGTGAAAAAAAAGTGTGAAAGAAAGAGGCAAAAAAAAGAGAGAAGAGAAGTTGAAAGGGGTTGTTTGCTAACTGTGTAACTTCAAGTTTCAGTTGTGTAACTTCATCTTGGTGGTGTTTTGGACAGCAACTTGTTGAAACGGTTACATACCTGGTTACAGTACCAAAGCCTTCCTTGATAACCCACCCATAGCCCCACAAAAAAACCGTAAACCGGGATCGTTGATTTGTAATCCTTACGACCGCTTTACCACCTCCGTTGTGGCTGCCACACTAGCACCACCACAGTTCTTGAGATCAGGCAAGAACTTGGGTAAGTAAGAGGGGAGATCGAGTGTTTCCACGATAATTTCCATTCCATATTGTTCTTGCTGCTCCTAACATGGCAGCATCCACCTCAAGTACTCATGGTGGACACCATGGAGATGACGACAATTGTGTTTCTCGGGCTGAGATGCGTTGCATGGCCGATCAGCTCGTGGAGGCCATGGGACGGATGCTGGATGAGCGAATTCCTGCAGCGGGAGGTCGAAGACCACATCATCAGCATGAAGAAGATCACCAGGAAGAATCGGACGATGAGAATTCTGGTTTCGGCCATGGATTCGATCGTTTCGGCGCTACACGAAGAGGCTATGGAGGTGGTCGCCGTGCTGATTTTGATAATCAGCATGGTGGGCGCGCACATGGGCGCCCTGCTGATGGTCGCCGAGTGCATTTTGAAGACGACGAGTTTGAAGATCAAGATCATGAAGACGGATCTCATGATGACGAAAATCCTTTCGGTCAAGGTGGCAGGTTTGGCCGGCGTCATCATCGCGAGCCTGCTGATTTTGAAGAAAGGGAATACCATCGTGGTCGTCGTCATCATAACAACCCAAATAACATCGCTCGTGTCAAGTTGAGTATTCCAAAGTTTACTTGAAAGGAGAATGCTGATGAATTTCTTGAATGGGCTGAGCAGTGTGATCAAATATTCCGAGTACATAATCTTTCAGCTCAGCGCTGTGTGAA
Organism: Urochloa ruziziensis; assembly: GCA_015476505.1. Classification (NCBI taxonomy): domain Eukaryota; kingdom Viridiplantae; phylum Streptophyta; class Magnoliopsida; order Poales; family Poaceae; genus Urochloa; species Urochloa ruziziensis. Next base: position 29,473,605 of record CM027124.1, read on the forward strand.
TCTTGCTTCGGTGGAACTCTCTGGATACGCTCTCACTTGGTGGAACCAAGTGCAGGAGAATCAACGTGATTTGGGACGAGGATATATCAATACATGGGAGGACATGAAGCAAGTGATGAGAAGGCGATTCGTGCCATCTAGCTATCAGCGTGATCTCAGGAACCGGTTGCAAATGTTAAAGCAGGGGAGGAGATCAGTTGATGAGTATTTCAAGGAGACGGAGCTACTGTTGGTGCGGGCTGGAATAAGAGAAGATGCAGAGTCAACAATGGCGAGATTTCTAGGAGGTCTTAATGAAGAAATTTCTGGTTTTGTGGAGAAGTTTCCATATCGTACCTTGCAGGATCTTGTTGATCAAGCTATGCGAACAGAGAAGAAGATTCAGCAAGAGTCACGTGGAAAATCTTATGGCAGTCCTTCTATTGCTGCCCCATGGCGCAAACAGCAGTCAAGTACTTCCTATGGTGGTGGACGATCTCAAGGAGCTGCAGCAAAGTCTTCTCCATCATTTGTTCCATCGAAGATGGCAGCCTCCACAGCATCATCACCAGCAACTCAGCAGCGACCCGCTGCAAATTCAGCAGCACAAAGCAATGTCTCGGGAGCTACATCTTCTTCTCGAAGCAGAGAAATTGTATGCCATAAATGCCACGGCCATGGGCACATTGCTGCCCAATGCCCAAGCAAGAGGACCATGTTGTTGAATGAGAGAGGTGAATGGGAATCCGAGAGTGATCCGGAAGATGCTGGACCGATATTTGATGAAGAAATTGAGCAGCAAGGGAATGAGATCCAGCCTGAAGAAGGAGAACATAATTGCTTTATTTCTCTACGAGTGCTTAGTGTAACAGCACAAACGGAAGACAATGAGCAGCGACATAATTTGTTCCATACCCGTGGACTAATCAAAGATAAGGTGTGTCGCATCATCGTTGATAATGGCAGCTGCAACAATATTGCTAGCCAAGAATTGGTGGACAGATTGGGACTGAAACCACGGCGTCATCCTAGTCCATACAAGATGCAGTGGCTTAATGATTATGGTGCGCTGCGTGTCAGTCATACTGTGACTGTACCATTCTCTGTTGGTAAATACAATGATCATGTGGAGTGCGACGTGGTGCCTATGCAAGCCTGCCAGTTGCTGCTCGGTCGACCATGGCTATATGATCGTGATGTCCAGATATTTGGAAGGACCAACAAGCTGTCTTTTGTGTACAAAGGAGAGCGAATTTCCTTGCTTCCTTTGACACCGGAAGAAATTTTGAAGGATGATATCAAGAAGAAACAGCGCGAGAGCGAGCACCACTTGCGAGTGAGCCACAAAAATAGTAAGGAAGAGTGTCCTCGGCCAAATCAAACCCCACAGCTGCAAAGAACCCAGAAACCGGGAAAAGAGGGTTTAGTAATGATGGCTACGAAGGGGGATATCAAAGATTTGAGTGAACCCGATGCCATGTTCTTTGTACTTCTGTACAAGGACACTTTTCTTTCTACTAATGCCTTACCCTCTACCCTACCGAGTACTATTTTGAATGTCTTGCAGGAATATGAAGATGTCTTTCCAGACGAAGTACCACCAGGGCTGCCACCTAAGAGAGGGATCGAGCATCAAATCGACTTGGTTCCTGGTGCGTCACTTCCGAACAGGGCTGCATACCGCACCAACCCAGAGGAGACAAAAGAAATTCAGCGACAAGTGGAGGAATTGATGAAAAAAGGATATGTACAGGAAAGTCTTTCCCCTTGTGCTGTCCCTGTTCTTTTAGTGCCAAAGAAAGATGGGTCTTGGAGAATGTGTGTGGATTGCCGCACAATTAACAACGTCACAGTAAGATATAGGCACCCCATTCCTCGCTTAGATGATATGCTTGATGAACTTAGTGGTGCTATTTTTTTACTAAAATTGATTTAAGAAGTGGCTATCGTCAGATTCGTATGAAAGAAGGAGATGAGTGGAAAACAGCCTTTAAAACAAAATTTGGTTTGTATGAATGGTTAGTGATGCCCTTCGGTTTAACCAATGCTCCTAGCACATTTATGCGATTAATGAATCATGTGCTTAGAACTTTCATTGGTAAATTTGTTGTGGTTTATTTTGATGACATCCTAATCTACAGCAAGACTCTTGAAGAACATGTTGCACATATCCAGAGCGTGCTTGCTGTCCTGCATGAACAAAAATTGTACGCTAACCTTGAGAAGTGCACCTTCTGCACCGACAAGGTAGTTTTCCTTGGTTTTGTTGTTTCAGGACAAGGCGTGGAGGTGGATTGCGAGAAAGTCAAGGCTGTACACAAATGGGCGCCTCCACAGAACGTGAGCCAAGTGAGAAGCTTCCTTGGACTTGCTGGTTTCTATCGGCGATTCGTGAAAGATTTCAGCATGATCGCTGCTCCAATCAATGAGCTGGCCAAGAAAGACGTCCCTTTCAAATGGGGAGAAGCACAACAAAAGGCTTTTGAAGAATTAAAGAAGAAGCTCACAACAGCCCCAGTCCTTGCACTTCCAGATTTCAACAAGACATTTGAAATTGAATGTGATGCAAGTGGAGTTGGGATTGGAGGCGTGCTGATGCAAGAAAAGAGACCAATTGCATTCTTCAGTGAAAAGCTAAGTGGTCCGACTTTGAATTATTCAGTTTATGATAAAGAATTATATGCTCTCATTCGGAGTTTGGAAACTTGGCAACACTACCTTTATCCTAAAGAATTTGTGATACATTCAGACCATGAATCATTGAAACATCTTAAGGGACAACTAAAACTGAATAAACGACATGCTAAGTGGAGTGAATTTATTGAGTCCTTTCCTTATATTGTCAAATATAAGAAAGGTCAAGAAAATATTGTAGCAGATGCATTATATTGACGTCATGCTTTGCTCACACAACTTGATGCTAAAATTCTCGGATTGGAAAGTATAAAGGAATTATATGCCACTGATTCGTACTTTGCTGAACCATATGCCAAGTGCGGTCATGGCAAAGGATGGGAAAAGTATCATGTGCCTGATGGATTTTTATTTCGCGCTAACAAACTTTGTATTCCAGATTGCTCTGTTCGAATTTTACTCGTGCAGGAAGCTCATGCAGGTGGACTTATGGGCCATTTTGGAGCCAAGAAGACAGAGCAAGTGCTGGCCGACCATTCTTTTGGCCAAAAATGAGACGCGATGTAGAGAGACATGTTCTTCGCTGCGAAAACTGCCACAAAGCTAAGTCTCGTCTGAACCCTCATGGTTTATATACTCCTATTCCTATTCCTAATGCACCTTGGGAGGACATTTCAATGGATTTTGCTCTTGGGTTACCACTGACAAAAAAGGGAAGGGATTCAATTTTTGTCATGGTTGATCGGTTTAGCAAAATGGCACATTTTATTCCTTGCCACAAGAGCGACGATGCTTCCCATATTGCTGAATTATTTTTCAGGGAAGTCGTGCGACTACATGGAGTGCCACGTACCATTGTGTCGGATCGTGACACCAAATTCTTAAGCTACTTTTGGAAGACATTGTGGGGCAAACTTGGAACAAGACTGCTGTTCTCCACAACATGTCATCCACAAACGGATGGCCAAACTGAAGTCGTGAATCGAACACTATCAATGTTGCTGCGAGCTGTCCTTAAGAAGAACCTGACACTATGGGAAGAAAGCTTGCCACATGTTGAGTTTGCATACAATAGGGCAGTACACTCGACCACTAGATTTTGTCCATTTGAAATTGTATATGGATTCACACCCACTGCTCCCATAGATCTTTTGTCTTTACCCATGCAGGAACGTGTGAACTTCGACGCAAGCAAGCGAGCTGAATTTGTCAAGAACATTCATGATAGAGCTCGGGCCAATATTGAAAAGATGACCAAGAAGTACGAGAAGCACACTAACAAGGGTCGCCGAAAGGTGTTGTTCGAACCAGGAGACTTGGTTTGGGTGCACCTTCGAAAGGATCGTTTTCCAGAGCTACGCAAGAGCAAGTTGCAACCCCGGGCCGACGGACCATTCAAGGTTCTACGCAAGATCAATGACAACGCTTATGAAATTGATCTGCCAAGTACTTATGGTGTGAGTACCAGTTTCAATGTGTCCGACCTCTCTCCATTCTTTGGATTGGAAGAGTCGAGGATGACTCTTTTTCAAGGGGGGAGGATGATATGCCCACACCGACCACACCATCAAGCAAGATGGAACAATCATCAAGTCAAGCTGCACCAGTTCATGTCTTCAATGGACCAATTACTCGTAGCCGAGCTAAACAGCTACAACAAGAGGTGCACGCGCTACTTTGTGAAATTCCATTTATTAATGAGAATTATATACTTCCTAAATCGTGCATGTTGCTATTACTCAGGTCACCAAGGAGGATGACAAGGACACGCCGAGTGCTTTAGAGCTCCCAGCTTGGCAGCCGAGTGCTTTTGGTGCAGACTGTTCAGAAGATCAATAGTCAGCCTGACACCCAAGTTTCCTGCCGAGTGCTTTAGAGCTCCCAGCTTGGCAGCCGAGTGCTTTTGGTGCAGACTGTTCAGAAGATCAATAGTCAGCCTGACACCCAAGTTTCCGTGGAGTTATGATCAAAACATTGAAGACCACTCAGAAGGTCAGAAGACACGTAGGAAATTGACGACCACTGCATGAATAATCAAGCCAGTTGGCTTTCCACCTTCCCACGTGGCTGTTTCAGTTCACATCTATTTTTGGGACTAGTTGTTAGTATAAATACCCCTTATTTGTAAGCCAAAAAGGACTTTTGGATAAATTAAGATTATCCCAGTGATATTTGCAGCCGAGCTGCTTGAGTGTTTTACTCAACCCTTGTTCTTCCTTGTTCTTCTTGAACTTGTGGAGAGATCTCTCTGAGATCCACTAATTCGTGCTCTGTGGGTTCCAGTACGGCTGCCCCGTCTTGTGTGGATTAGCTCCGGTTGTGGTTCTACGGTCATTCGGATATCGAGTCGAAGTCTTCACGGTTTCGGTGTCTCTCTCCCCGTCGCCTGGTCGCATCCAACCTTGGCCAGGTGTAAAGCCTTTTACCCTGCTGAATTTTTTTCAGCAAGTTATCCCTGTTACCGAAACCTACTGTCGTGAAGATCGGGCCACCCTTCGCCGAACCAATTCGGTGAGTATCAGTGTTGCTACCGTTCCCCGGCAACGGAGTATGATGTAGCCTTTCACCAGTGGAGTATAAACCTGGATGTCAAATCCAAGGAACGGTACACGCGACTAGCCTAGAACTTTTCCTAACCGGACCCACCAGGGAGCACAATGTAAGTGGGTGAGAGAGGGGTTCTTTCGGGCTCAGCACTACTGTTATGAGTTCACCCTGAACGTGATGGAATACAAAGGATGGACAGGACTATCACCACCTGCCACCTACCACTGCAGTTCCGTGTGGTGCAACACAACCTGAGGTAGCTAGCCAGCACAGGCACAACGTCCTAAGCTTTCAGCTACTGACCTCACCCAACGCGAAGGGCTATAGAGGAAACCCGAAACAAGAGTCGCTATCACTCACGCATACTCAGGTACCCGCAGATCAAATAGATAAGAGAAATTACTGAAAGTAAGTTGTGAACTAGCGAAGGTACTATAGGCAAGGGACCGAGGACTTACTGAAGATAACTCCTGAAATATATTCCTCAGGGGGCAGGAAATGTTGAGATGAGGCCGAGAAGAAATCTCGGACTCTCTCTACAAAGCTTGGCTGTCACCTAAGCAACTCACCCACTCTCTCCCTTCTCTAACTGTAAAGATGAGAGCACTTTCACTAAGCTTCTCTTCTCTCCAATGTGCTGTGTGTCTTGAGTGGGGGTGAAGGGCGCCTTTTATAGCCTCCCAAGGGTAGAAGCCTGCGTAAATATCACGCTAACCTCCTGCTTAGCATCCACACGAAAGGAGAAGTGTGGGAGCCACGATGGGAGGTCAGGTCGGCCTCATCTAGGCCAGCCGGCCTGGCTCTAGTGCCAAGTGGCACCGACCGTTGCAGGGACGGCTGTGATGATGTCTTGAAGTCGGTAATGGTTGCGTTCGGTTAAGCTGTCCAAGAATCCTAGGTTGTGGGCCCTTCAATCCATGTTTATCCCACCCTAGGCCTTCCGGGTCCTTTGATCAAACCGACATCAAATGCACGGCTCATGATAATCCTTGATATATTAGTGGACTTGTGGATCGATGTCGTGATCAGAAGAGGTGAAAGGGGGCCGGTCGGCCTGGCCTAGGCCGGCCGGCCTGGCCTAGTGCCCAAATTGCCTCTTGTTTTCCCAACTTGCTCCTTTACTCACAAATTATACAAAACTTGTGGAACTCATTACAAATAATCAAATTACTTTGTTATGAGCTAGATTAGCCTGAAATAGAGCGGAATGTTGGTGGTAAAATCCTGTAATAATGACCACCAACACTCACCGTGCGCACCGGTGACTTGGAGGAGGCCATCCATCAGCATGCACAGTCTTCCCAAGACTCGCAGCGGATGACCGGCGAGAGGATCCTCGCCATGCAGCAGGCACAGCACCGTCACCACGAGCAGATGACGGCCTACTATCACTCTCAGGGATACTACCCTGGCTAGCAGCAGTAGCCAGATTCTAGCTTGCGGGAGGACACCGACAGAGGAGGTAACTTGTATCTTTATCGCTTTCCGAATCTTGCATGATAAACTAAAAAAACTAAAAACTTAAAAAGACCAAAAATATTTACTGTTTTCCTATGCGCCGTTAGAATGTTTATCCTTTATGGCTAAGATGATGAATAGTTTCTCTGTTTATTCTTTCTGTATGCCCTTATACAACTTAGTATCCTACCTAAGTCTTAAGTTTGTTGGCTTGTTTGATCAAACCTTAGCTTGAAACTTGTGGGTAGCGATAGCTTGATCCATGCCTAAGTTGTTTGTGAGGTGAGATATGGTATAATAGAGCGCTAAGATCTTGTTTGTGTCAAACTTGATATCTGGTGTTTTTCTTTACAGAACTTAAAACCGCTAAGTTCCTCAATGATGATGCAATTCCTATCCAAGGCCATATGTTGATCCTATGCTACATAGCCTCCACATATGCTACTTGTTATCTCATTGAGCTTTGTCAAATTGTTGTGACCCTTAGCAAGAAGTTTGTCATACTCCCATGATCAAGAATCACGTACACACACATCCATCACATATGCAAAACTTCTATCTGAAGTGAAGCACTCCATCTATTCATTCCACCGCCATAGAAAGCTCCTCAATGTTTCATGACCTCTCTCCAAAAATACTTGAAAGAAGAGTCTTGGGCTATGAAAAAAAGAAAAAATAAAGAGAAAGATGCATACCCAAAGAAGGTATGCCACATGCCTTAAACAAGCATGTCAAACTAAAAAGAAGAAAATAAAGAGATAGCCCAAGTCTCTAAAAGAAAGGAACAAGGAGAGCGAAGGATTATTCACAAAGGAGTCCCACATATACACATCCATATCTATCCACCATCCACACACTTGCACATTCTCGGTCAAAGTGTATGACTTACTTCTCCAAAAGGATCCTGTTTTTGACTCAGCAACATATGAGAAACAGGTATGCTTCATTTCCCTGCCTACACCTCCACATAAAAGCCTATTAGGAGTAGGTTGAGAAAGAAAGGCATCCTAAAGCCTTGGTGAGGAATCATACACATTTGAGCGATCCGAAAGAATCATCTGAGGGACTAGTTTTTCTTTTCAAAAATTTGCAAAACCCTCCAGATTGATTATTGTTGATCATGAATGAGTGAATGGTGTTCTATATAACTATTCCACCTCTCAACCGCCCAAGGCAGGTGAAGCTACATGGCCCACAGTCAAGCGAAGGTAAGATCAGTGCCGACTTATTTAATCCTTGGTTGATTACTTTGTTGTAGAAGAGGTATAAGTTAAGAATACAACATCGTAGCAACTCCGGATTAGTCATAAACCTAAGTCCAAGTGCTTGCTCGGGACGAGTAATAGGCTAGCTTGGGGGAGTTGTTGGAGGTTGTTAAGTACCAAAATAACCGCCAACATTCTCTACTAAAGTGAAGGATTTGCAATGCTAACACGCATATTTCCCTTCGAATAATGTAGTTCCACATGTCCTTGGAGAATATTTGGTTGTAGGTGTTTTGCTGTAGAAAATAAAGGAAAATGAAGGAGAATCCACCTCATGGATCCAAGTGACAACCTCTCGATGAATCAGACGCCGCCACGTGTGCATCACATGGATTGAGGGGCCCACCAGGGACCAAACCGCCTCAACACAGTGTGTGCATGTGCAGACAACACTCAGGGCCCACAGGACAGTCACTTAGAGAAAGCACAATCCAGGGGAGGCCAACCAGGGGTCGGCCGAACCAAAGGGTCGGCCGAACCGACCTTGGCTCGGTTGATCCTGGCCTTCCACGTGTCACTCGCTCATGCTCTCTCAAGGTCGGTTCTGAGGTGCTCCAGGGAATATTCACTCGAGATGCTGCTGCTTGGGGCCTACAAATAAGAGGGAGGGGTCTCCAAATGAAGACACACAACTCTTGGGCAATTCACTCTCTTCCATAGGCTCTAGGCTTAGTGGAGTAGGATAGAGTAGCTCTATTCAGGTTCTAGGTCTCCTTTGAGCTTGGGTAAGGCTATTGTATCTCTTAGTTCTAGGATGACTTTGATCTACTTTGATTATTTATCTTTTTCATACAATGTTTGTCTTGGTTATGATATGATTGAGCTGTGTTCATGTTCTTGCTATCATGATATGCTTGGCTTATATGCTAGATTAGTCTTATACCCTTGCATAGGTAGTAAAGATATGAGTGCCCTCTCTTGTATTAGACTTTGCTCTAGTTCAATTAGAACTAGGTGATTCCCCGCGCGTTGCTACGGGATTTGAAAGAGTTTTTTGATAAATTATAAACCACTACAAATTCTGATTAATACAAAACAAAAAAAGCTCAAAACTAAAATCTGACGCTATGAAAATTTAAGATTTGATAGCTATCAGTTTATAAATATATGACAGTTAGCTGGTGGGAGATGACATAGATATGTTGCATGAAGATATCGCCCGCTTTGATGCGGGAATTTTATAACGTTGTATGTAAGGAAAAAAATTAAACTTTGTCATTTTTAGCAACTGTTAACACTTTCCTTCATGTAGACAAAAATGCACATATATACTACATTACAATATTCCTTGGCTTCTTCGTGAATGTAGCTAAAATTTTTAATGGAAAATAGTCATCCAAAGCGGCCTGATAAAGCACCTATTGACCAAACATTCTTTATAAAGAAAATGGATGTATATATGACAAAAAAATGAGAAAGGCATACATCCAACTACTAACATATGTTCAACATGTATGTGCCTTTGGAGCTGCCTACCGTGCCTAGCACCGTCTCCATTCCGAACGCCGCTGCCTATCGTTTCGTCGTTGTCACCGACTTTCCGGATGCATCAAAGCTTCCTCCATAGTGATAGAGCCCTTGATTGCATCGACTTCTTGGTGACATGTCCGCGACCATGATCAAGAACGCAGCCGACAGGGCAGCCGTGGCCTCAACCAACAGCACGACCACCTCGACCTCCAAGGCTGAGGCGTGAGGGCCTGTCGGCGGTCATGCTGTCCCATGCTCAGGCGGAGGCTGCGAGGAGGGCGAGCTCCTTGCCAGCCTTCGTCTGCGATATGGGCCATTGTTGGCGGTCGATATCCATGACTTTTACCGCCAACATTTCTCCGGATTTCATGCTCATATAGTGATAATCATACTAATATCATTTATACTAATGAGTTCCACAAGTTTTGTACAATTTGTGAGTGAAGGAGCAAACTGGAAAAATGGGAGGCCATTTGGGCTCAGGGCCAGGCCGACCGGCCTAGCCTAGGCCGGTCGGCCCACTTTTTCCTCTTTTGGCCACGGCGTTGATCCACAAGTTTACTAATGTATCAAGGATGATCATGAGCCGTGCAATTGATGTCGGTTTGATCAATGGACCCGGAAGGCCTAGGGTGGGATAAACATGGATTGAAGGGCCCACAACCTAGGATTCTTGGACAGCTTCAACCGAACGCAACAACTACCGACTTTAGGACATCATCCAGGTCGTCCCTGCAAAAGTCGGTGCCACTTGGCACCAGGGCCAGGCCGGCCGGCCTCCCACCGTGGCCTCTACGCTTCCTCTTTTGCGTGGAAGCTAAGCAAGTAGTTGGCATCACCCCTAAGCAGGATTTCACCCCTGGAGGGCTATAAAAGGCGCCCTTCACCTCCACACAAGACACACCATCCATTGGAGAGAAGAGAAGGCTCAAGATTGATGAGGACATCACCAGTACATCTACACCAGCAGCATCTTCACCCCAAGCACCACCTTCCGGGCTGATCACTCGGGCTCGTGCAAGAGAGTTGAACTACGTCATGGTGCTAAAGAATGAAGGATATGTGGCTGGATTCAGACTGCGCACGAACGTCAACTTGTGACGGCCGCCACGACTTCATCCGGACTCCGTTTTGGGTGATCAAGTACTTGATGGAAAGCTTATCAAGTCTACTTTCAGATGGATCCGGACTCACCTTCATATCTTTACCGAGGCGGCCGCAATCGTCATTTTGAGTCGGACTGTTTTCTGTCCAAGGTGCTGCGCCACCTTATTTTGGCCCAATGGGCCGTGTATCGAGTTGGGTCCATTAGGGACGCGTCCTAGGGTTGTAGCACGACCCCAACTCCCTTGTGGCCGTGCTATTAAACCCTATAGCCGACTTTAGCATCCTCAAGTTTTGTTTTACATCTAGCTTTAGCTACACCGAACACGCACAAATACGTGCTGTCCTCGTGTGATTCAGAACTCCACCTTCGAGTGATATTAAGATTGCTCGCCTTCTTTTTCTTGTTCGTTCTTTGATTGCGTACAGGAAGTTCTGATCTTGGTTGCAACAGGGTCGGTAACCACAGGGAGTTGGTTCAGCGATTGCATTGGCGCTTCGGGTTCGCTCGTCGTAGTCGGATCGTGAGGGTCGACTTCCACCAAATCAAAATTATCCTCCACTCACCGAAAGATCGGGCACTTCAGCTCTATCAAGTGGTATCAGCTTTCCAGGTTGATCGATGAGTTTTTATCGAGTGTTGTTCCATTACCTACAGTCCACAAAACCCAAAATAAAATTCAGGTTAGACCATTGTCCCAAAACCTTTCTTCGCCTTGCACTTTCTTTCAATAATTTGCGTTGTTGAATTTGTGTGCTTCGCGTTAATTTGTTGCTGGTCACTTTGTGCTTCCGCCGCTTCCCATCTCCACCGCCGCCGCCGCCGCCGCTGTCCTACCTCACCACCATCACCACCAGCGCCGTTACCCCCTTCAACCGAACCCTACTCGGTTTCGTTTTCTTTCCCCAAGCCGCACTCCACGCGCCGCCGATCCAACCGAACCCTACTCGGTTTCGTGTTTCTGTTTGAGGACAGAGAAAAAAAAAAGGAAAGAAAAAAAAGAAAGGAAAGAAAAAAAAGGAAAAAAAAGGAAAGTTCTAAGAAGAAAGACAAAGGAAAGAATTAAAAAAAAAGGAAAGAGCAGTTCGTTTTTGGAAAGTTCGGTTTTTTCGTTTGGCAGGTTTGTGTCGTTACGAACACCCGTTTTGTAACGGCCATAACTTTTCGCTCGGATCTCCGATTTCAGCGTTCTTTTTTTTCCCGGAAAGCTTACGAAATTTCCTATACAGGGCACCCGGCATAGCGCCAGGTGAAGCCGTTTTCGAGGCCAAAAAACGCCGTTTACACAGCGTAACGCGGCCCAAGAGATTTTCCGTTTCTGCAGCCCACTTCCTTGTTGCCTTCCCTTGATCCATCGCGGGTGGCACTTGTTACCAGCAGCTTTGTTACGTGTTTAGCACTATTATTCAGCTTTGCATTTATTGTTTGTTTGTGCTAATCCTTGACTTGAGTGCAGCCTACCCAGAACTACACATATTCCTACGACGAGCAGACTTTTGTTTCTCCAGGCAATCGCTGCTCCAATCTTTCACAGGTGCCACTTGTTGTCAGCGATCGTCCCTGTTGCTTGGTAAGAACGGATAAGAACTTGATCGCAGCATCTTTGTGAGCTTTCCACCCACACCTTTGTTGTCGTAGGATCTGTTTTTCTTGTGTTTGCGCTAACCATGTCAGGAGATGACGACAAGATGGACTCCAAGCTGCAAGGCATGCGGGCAGACCTTGATGGACTTAAAGACGACATAAAGACGCTGCACGAGAAGGTTGATTCTGCGCTCTCTTCATCCAATGAGCGTCTCGACCAACAGGACCTTGCTCAGACAGCCGCCAAGTGTACATTTGATGCCTTGACGGCCCGGCTTGATGCGATGAACACGACGCTCACGACGATGAACGCGACGCTCACGGACTTGCAGAAGGGCTATGGTGGTGACACGGAATATGAGGATGGAGACCGTCAACCTCGTGCTCGCAGTGTGGTACGTAATCCGGTTAATGATTCATTTGCGAAGATTAAATTTAAGATTCCTACTTTTAATGGCAAGTATGATCCTGCTGCATATCTTGATTGGGAGTTAGAGGTAGAACAAAAATTTTCATGTCATGATATCCCTGCTACGTCTCAAGTTAAGGCTGCTATTAGTGAATTTACTGAGTTTGCTTTAATTTGGTGGCGTGAATATAAACTCAAACATCCCACTGCTGTTCCATCTACTTGGGCTCAATTAAAAGCCGCTATGCGACATCGTTTTGTTCCTTCTTATTATGCCCGAGATTTGCTTAACACCATGCAGCGATTCCAGCAAGGCCAACGATCCGTTGAGGAGTATTACCAAGAGTTACAAAAGGGTATGATTCGTTGTGGTTTATTTGAACAGGATGATGCTGCCATGGCACGATTTCGTGGTGGATTGAACAGGGAAATTCAGGATATACTTGATTATAAGGAGTATAATGATATGACCACGTTATTTGAATATGCTTGCAAAGCTGAACGTGAAGTGCAGGGACGCCGTTCGAAGACATATACTAACCCTTTTGCAGGAAGAAGCCCGTCGTCCAGCTCTACATCTTCCACTCCAGCACCTTCTACACCTCGCACTACACCGCGTGAGAAGACGACAAAACTTGCAGCACCTTCGACGAAACCTACACCAGGCGCAGCTTCTTCCTCGGGACGTACACGAGATGTTCGGTGTTTTCGTTGCCAAGGCTTTGGGCACATGATTCGGGACTATCCCAACACCCGTGCTTTGATCATACGTGACGATGGTGAGTACTCTTCTGCTAGTGATTCCGATGAACCTCACCATACTATGATTGCCACTAACCATGCAGATAATGAGGCAGTCCATGCTACTCCTAGTGACGCAGATAGGTATGAAAGTCTGGTTGTGCAGCGTGTTCTTAGTACACAGGTCGCCCCGCCAGAGAAAAATCAGCGACACACTCTTTTCCATACAAAGGGTGTTGTGCAGGAGCGGTCGATTCGCATCATCATTGACAGTGGTAGCTGCAACAACTTGGCGAGTACAGCGCTGGTAGAGAAGTTGTCCTTACCCACCCATAAGCATCCGCATCCCTATCATATTCAGTGGCTTAATGATGGTGGAAAGATTAAAGTAACACAGTCGGTACGTGTTCCGTTCTCCATAGGTGCCTATTCTGATTTTGTTGATTGTGATGTTATTCCTATGGAGGCATGTTCTTTGTTACTTGGTAGACCTTGGCAATATGATACTGATAGCTTGCATCATGGTCGTTCGAATCATTATTCTCTCATGTTTAAAGGTCAGAAAATAATTATACATCCCATGACACCTGAACAAATTGTTAAAGATGACCTTGCTCGAGCCGCTAAAAATGCTAAACAACTTGTACCATCACCTTCTGAAATCAAGTTGAATGCGCCTGTTTTATTTGCTACACGTGCTGATTTTGTTGATCTTTGTGTTGATGAGCTACCTTGTTATGCACTTGTATGTCCTAGTGTGCTCGTTTCACTTGATGATGTACCATCTTTGGATATTCCCTCTGTGGTTGCTAACATTTTGCAGGAGTACGCTGATGTTTTTCCCAAAGATTTACCATCGGGACTACCTCCACTTCGTGGCATTGAGCACCAGATCGACTTCATTCCCGGCGCACAGCTTCCGAATCGCGCCCCGTACCGCACAAATCCCGATGAGACGAAAGAGATTCAGTGCCAGGTCCAGGAGTTGCTTGACAAAGGGTACATTCGTGAGTCTCTTAGTCCTTGCTCTGTTCCAGTGTTACTTGTTCCAAAGAAGGATGGATCGTGGCGTATGTGTGTAGATTGTCGTGCTATTAATAACATCACTATTCGTTATCGATATCCTATACCACGCCTTGATGATATGCTAGATGAGCTTAGTGGTGCCATTATTTTTACTAAGATTGATTTGCGTAGTGGTTACCATCAGATTCGAATGAAATTGGGCGATGAATGGAAAACGGCTTTTAAAACTAAATTTGGTTTATATGAATGGTTGGTTATGCCGTTTGGTTTGACTAATGCTCCCAGCACTTTTATGCGTTTGATGAATGAAGTCCTCAGGCCTTTCATAGGTTTGTTTGTTGTTGTATATTTTGATGATATCTTGATTTACAGCAAGTCTATGGAAGAGCATTTCGAACATTTGCGTGCTGTTTTTAATGCGTTGCGTGCAGCTCACTTGTTTGCTAACATGGAAAAATGCATCTTCTGCACACAACGTGTTTCGTTTCTTGGTTATGTTCTTACTCCACAGGGTATTGAGGTGGATAGCAGCAAGATTGATGCAATTCGGGAATGGCCTACACCGACGACGGTTACGCAGATTCGGAGTTTTCTTGGGCTTGCAGGTTTCTACCATCGATTCGTACGAGATTTTAGCTCTATTGCAGCACCTCTACATGAGCTTACAAAGAAAGGTGTGCCTTTTACTTGGACTGATTCCCAGGAGCTCGCCTTCACTACATTGAAAGATAAGTTAACACATGCTCCTCTTTTGCAATTGCCTGATTTTGGTAAAATATTTGAGCTCGAATGTGATGCCAGTGGTATTGGGTTAGGTGCTGTTTTGTTACAAGAAGGAAAACCTGTTGCTTATTTCAGTGAAAAATTAAGCGGTGCTAGTTTGAAATATTCTACTTATGATAAAGAACTTTATGCTTTAGTGCGTACTTTGCAAACATGGCAGCACTATCTCTGGCATCGTGAGTTTATAATCCATTCTGATCATGAGGCTTTAAAACATATTCGTACCCAAACTAATCTGAACCGTCGTCATGCTAATTGGGTAGAATTAATTGAGTCTTTTCCTTACATCATTAAACACAAGAACGGGAAGGACAATGTGATTGCTGATGCTTTGTCTCGCCGATATAATATGCTGTCACAATTGAATTTTAAAATTTTTGGTTTACACACTATGAAGGATCAATATGTCGATGATAATGATTTTAAAGATGCTTATAAACATTGTATGACTGGTAAACCATGGGGGAAATTTCACATGCAGGATGGGTTCCTGTTTCGCGCTAACAAGCTGTGTATTCCAGCTAGCTCGGTTCGTCTTTTGTTGTTACAGGAAGCTCATGGAGGCGGACTAATGGGACATTTTGGCGTTTACAAAACGCTTGAGGTGCTGGCCACCCACTTCTTTTGGCCTCGGATGCGTCCTGATGTTGAGCGCTTGGTTGCACGATGCACTACATGTCAAAAGGCTAAGTCACGTTTGAACAACCATGGTTTGTATATGCCTTTGCCTGTCCCTACTTTACCTTGGCTTGATATTTCTATGGACTTTGTTTTGGGATTGCCTAGAACTAAGAAGGGGAGGGATAGCATTTTTGTGGTTGTTGATAGATTCTCTAAAATGGCTCATTTCATTCCTTGTCATAAAACTGATGATGCTAGTAATGTTGCTGAATTGTTCTTTATGGAGATTATTCGTTTACATGGTGTTCCTAAAACAATTGTGTCTGATCGTGATGCTAAGTTTCTAAGTCACTTTTGGAGATCTCTTTGGAACAAATTAGGCACTAAATTGCTGTTTAGCACAACTTGTCACCCACAAACTGATGGACAAACTGAAGTGGTCAATAGAACTTTGTCAACCATGCTTAGGGCTGTTTTGGATAAAAATCTGAACCATTGGGAAGATTGTTTACCTCATGTTGAGTTTGCTTATAATCATGCAACACATTCTTCTACAAAGATGTGCCCTTTTCAGATTGTTTATGGTTATATTCCTCGGGCGCCTATTGATTTATTTTCGCTTGATGCTGTGGACGCCCCACATATTGATGCCGTTGAACATGTTGACCATATGATTAACCTACATGAACAAACACAACAAACCATTGCTGCTACTAATGCTAAGTATCAAGTTGCTGGTAGTAAAGGAAGAAAACATGTTACTTTTGAACCCGGTGATATGGTTTGGTTGCATTTGAGGAAGGATCGTTTTCCTACTTTGCGTCGTTCTAAATTAATGCCTCGTGCTGCTGGTCCTTTTAAAGTGCTAACCAAGATTAATGATAATGCTTATGTCCTTGACCTGCCTGCGGAGTTTGGTGTTTCCACTAGTTTTAATGTTGCAGATTTGAAACCATATGCGGGCGAGGATGAGGAGTTGCCGTCGAGGACGACTTCAGTTCAAGAAGGGGAGAATGATGAGGACATCACCAGTACATCTACACCAGCAGCACCTTCACCCCAAGCACCACCTTCAGGGCCGATCACTCGGGCTCGTGCAAGAGAGTTGAACTACGTCATGGTGCTAAAGAATGAAGGATATGTGGCTGGATTCGGACTGCGCACGAACGTCAACTGGTGACGGCCGCCACGACTTCATCCGAACTCCGTTTTGGGCGATCAAGTACTTGATGGAAAGCTTATCAAGTCTACTTTCAGATGGATCCGGACTCACCTTCATATCTTTACCGAGGCGGCCGCAATCGTCATTTTGAGTCGGACTGTCGTCATTTTGAGTCGGACTGTTTTCTGTCCAAGGTGCTGCGCCACCTTATTTTGGCCCAATGGGCCGTGTATCGAGTTGGGTCCATTAGGGACGCGTCTTAGGGTTGTAGCACGACCCCAACTCCCTTGTGGCCGTGCTATTAAACCCTATAGCCGACATTAGCATCCTCGAGTTTTGTTTTACATCTAGCTTTAGCTACACCGAACACGCACAAATACGTGCTGTCCTCGTGTGATTCAGAACTCCACCTTCGAGTGATATTAAGATTGCTCGCCTTCTTTTTCTTGTTCGTTCTTTGATTGCATACAGGAAGTTCTGATCTTGATTGCAACAGGGTCGGTAACCACAGGGAGTTGGTTCAGCGATTGCATTGGTGCTTCGGGTTCGCTCGTCGTAGTCGGATCGTGAGGGTCGACTTCCACCAAATCAAAATTATCCTCCACTCACCGAAAGATCGGGCACTTCAGCTCTATCAAAGATGTAGTCCACTATTATCTTAGAGTAGAGTAGAGAGAGTAGTGGGTGAGTGCTTGGGTGACAGCCAAGCGTGTAGAGGGAGTTCGGGAGTCATCTCGGCCTTCCCTCAACATTGTTCCGCCCCGAGGAATAAAGCTTCAGAGATATCTTCATTAAGTCCCTCGGTCTCTTGCCTTAGTACCTCGCTAGTTTACTCTTTACTTTCAGCAATTTATCTTGGCTATCTATGATCTGCGGGTACCTGAGTCTGCGCGAGTGACAGCGACTCTTGTTTGGGGTTTCCTCTATAGCCCTTCGCGTTGGGTGGAGGTCAGTGGCTGAAAGCTTAGGCATGGTGCCTGTGCTGGCTAGTCACCTCAGGTTGTGTTGCACCCCACGGAACTGCAGTGGTAGGCGGCAGGTGGTGACAGCCCTGTCCGTCCTTTGTACTCCACCACGTTCGGGTGTACTCATAACAGTAGTGCTGAGCCCGGAAGAACCCCTCTCTCATCCCGTTCTGAGTTCTTCCCGTTCTAGCCGTCGAAGCAGATCATGTTAGATTAAGATAGGTTGTCTGGGGTAACGAGTGGCTAACTAAGGTTAAGCTCTCTACACCCTTTACCCTTTCCTCCCCTGGTGGGTCCGGTTAGGAAAGTTCTAGACTAGTCGCATCTACCGTTCCTTGGATTTGACATCCAGGTTTTTACTCCCTGGTGAAAGGCTACATCGGACTCCGTGCGCTTGCGGATTTAGTTAGGCTAAGGAGTGCCAACAAGCTTTTCTGGCGCCGTTGCCGGTGAACGGTAGCGACACTAGTGTAGGATTTTTTTTTTAGCCGTACACTTTATCCCCATAACCATCTACCACATGGAGTTTTCTCCTAGTTATCAGGCGGTTCCATTTCGCGAGTGTTTGGAATTGCCACCATCCTTCCACCCCGTTATCTGATGGCTTTGAGATCCGCCCCAATCTCGTTGCCATCGTTTGTTCACACTCCTTGCAATAGATGAGGAGAAGTTCTCTCCTAACATTCCCGGGATGACCCAAGACGGAACTCTTCCTGTTTTTCTCTGACGGGGGAAGCAAAGTTTTGGTACAATCGGAGTGCAAGAGGAGTTGAAGGAGATTGGATCAAAGTGAACATTGAAGTTTGTCTGTTTGTCTATCCCATCCCCAAAGCTCAGAGATGAGCTACTTGGAGCAACCTGGGAGAAGTTTGGTATGGTGCTCATACAACGAACGTTGGTAGATTGAGACACAGTGCTCATCCTTAGGATCAGTTTTCTGACCCTCCCACCGACTTTCCCATGAACCAAACAGCAAATCCTCACTCTTTCATTAGATCCACCACCTTCGACCACACGACGTGAGCGAACAAAAACCCCCAGACCAAGAGAATTCCCTTAAGGATCTGCCACGTTAGGTGTGCACGCTCATGGTCTGAGTAATTCATTCCGAAAGTCACGACCGCAGACCAAGGGTCTATCTGCGGTTACGAGCAAGGAATGACAGAGGAAGCAGAAGCTAGTCGACCCTAGCTTTAATGCCCTCCACCTATTGAGGGGACTGACACACAAGAAGTTGTCGATGATTTTTCATAAGCACCTGAAAGGGATCAACGGCCAGATGTTGGAAAACAAAGGAATTATCCGAGTTGTGCCTGAGGGGTGCAACAGAGTGATCCTAGATTTCCACATCTTCGATATCGTCAAAGGTGACAAAATCTTCTTGTTGGATCAGCCAATAGAGCATCTTGTCAACTTAATCACGATCGAGCTATAGCTCAGACTTGACAAAGAAAACATCCTGATCAACCTTGCATGATCAGTGAGTTCAGCCTTGCACGATCATTGTCGCAAAGGGCTAGACAGACCCCGTGAAGAACCAATGAGCATATTTTTCAGATGCTCACCCAATCCCAAGGGCAGAACTGGGCAGTCAAGCTCGACATGGTGGAGAACCACAGCCTCCTCCACTAGAGTTGTTGATTGCTGCCACTTGGATTGAGACATGTCTCTCTTCCACTTGGAATAGTGATATTTACCTCTTCACGACAATCGCAGCACGCCAGTCATCATCAGTGATAAACTGACAGAGAATGAGGCTCGGCAGGCTGCAACAGTCTTAGAGAAGTATCGGTCCATTTTTAGGTATTCTCTACAGACTAGACGGGGATCAACCCCAACACCCATCGTATCGCTTGAACCGGACAAACAGCCTTTTGGCTGAATGATGCGATGAGGGAGGTAGGCACACCTACATGTGGGTATTATTTACCCCATGTAAGAACCCACTTTAAGTGGTGAGGCACTAGTCAATTTTCATCTACCTCCACCTGTCTTTATTGTTTGGTCTATGCAATGCACCAACAGAGGTGTATGATATCAGCCTTCTCTCCCATTATCAAGGACATCCTTTGTCCTTGTCAAGAACATCATGGAGGAATTCCTTGATGATGTCTCAGTCCATGGACAACCTTTGGTTTATGCCTCGCGGATATGGATAGAGTTCGTGAGAATTCCCAAAGGCTCCACCTTGTCCCAAATTGGGAGAAGTGTCAGCTGAGAAGGCCCCCCATCATACAACCTCCTGATTGGATTCTTCCTATCAAGATCACGTGCAATGCTAGTAACCATACAATCGGGACAGAGCTGGATCAATGCAAGAAATCATCATTATCAAAAGCATTGACCAGAGTTCGACAAACAACGGAGAAGGAACTGTCTGTAGTGGTATTCACCAATGACAAGTTCAGACCCTACTTGGTCGATGTCAAAGTGTTAGCACACGGACCATGCTACACCAAGATATCACCTGACCAAGAAGGACGACAAGCCACAACTCATCCATTGGATTCTTGCTCCTTCATGAATTTGCTTCACAACTCAAAAAAAAAGAAGAGAGCAAATAAATACGTGGCATATCATCTCCCAAGGATACAAGTTCAATCATATGAGATGATACTCTCTCAAGGGTAGCTTTAAAAACTTGGATTAACACCCTTAGAGAGAAGGAATGCATTCACCTTATTAGATTTAACCAATGGGATTCATATCATACTAGTTTACTCCACCGCTGCAACCCATATGTGAGACCCGCAAGATTCTTAAGTGTCGGTTCCACTTCTCACAGAGAATGAGCTACGAAAGTTTTTGTTTCCTTCCGTATAAACCTCGTGCTAAGGTTCGACAGACTGATCACCTAACCAACCAAGCACACACACGCTAAGAGTCTTTGTGGTGCCCACGATGCTCATTGAGTCAAAGGACTGACGAGCATCTTGGTGATCATGGACTAAACGTCCGTAGTAGTTGAAGCACTTCATGTTGTGGATAAGGAGATGGAGATTCTCACTCCAGCCATAGAAGTGCAATAGTGGGTTGGAAGTAAATCACCGGGTCACAAATCCGTACCATCTTCAGATAGTCAATCAGAAACATCGACAGAATATCATGAACAATCTGACATGGAGAAGGGATGGAAGGGCAATCACCCGAGACACTTTGTGCACACAGAACATCATTCCCATTAGGAGAACAAAAAGGTGAAACAGAGACCCCCAATCAGCCAGAGTCCAAATGATGAAATCAAATGGCTGAATTGGAGGATGAAGAAGGACCACATGGCAGCCATCTGCTGAGATTCAACTATGCATGGAGGTTTGAAACCCTTTCTCCATTTCCTTTCTTGGTTTTAATTCAAATGCGAGCATGAGTTCACGACAATTAAAATTTGAATGAAACACCTAGAAAGAGATGAAAATCCTACATGTTTATCAAAGGTGCATAAGCTTTATTTCTTTGCAAGTACCTATGTGCCTTTGGAACTTTACGATAGGATCACTTGATCTTTCGCTTATTGACTCTTACGATATAATGACATGAGAGGCTTGTTCTTTTCTAATTCAAAGTCTTGGAGAATTTCATTTTGAAAATAAAAAAAATAAAAAAATGAGGCAACTCTCATTCATGCTCAACTTTGCCAAGTCCCATCCAGAGCCATATCATGCATGACACAGTTTTGAAACTCCACATAGCTATATTTACATTTTGAGCTTGATCAAACATCGTGCCTTCTGAGACATGCATGTTCTTCCCGGGACTGTCGAACGCACAGGAAGGTGCATTTGAGCTGAGAACTGGCCTGGTAAACATGGTTCAGGCCAGCCCTTTCTGCGGAAAGGCGATTGAGGATGCGAACGCTCACCTTCGGAATTTTCTGGAGGTGTGCAGTACTATCAACCCCAATGGCACACCGATCAACAACATCTGCCTTCAACTCTTCCCATTCTCCTTGCTTGGGAAAGCAAAGGAGTGGTTCTATGCTAACAAGGCATCATTCGATGGACGCTGGCAGACTTGCGCAGATGCATTTCTGGCCAAGTACTTTCCGGTGGGCAAAACCAATGCCCTCCGAGGAAAAATCACTAGCTTTCAGCAGCTAGACGGAGAAACAATTCCCGAAGCTTGGGAGCGACTGCAAGAGTATATTGCAGCCTGCCCCCACCATGGTGTGGAAGATTGGCTGATTACCCAGAACTTCTTCCACAGCCTGAGCCGACGATCACAAGAGATGTTGGATGCAGCCGCGGGAGGAGCTTTCCTCTCGTTGGATGTAG
The DNA here is from genome assembly GCA_015476505.1 of Urochloa ruziziensis. Lineage (NCBI taxonomy): Eukaryota > Viridiplantae > Streptophyta > Magnoliopsida > Poales > Poaceae > Urochloa > Urochloa ruziziensis. The sequence goes on from CM027124.1 coordinate 29,495,625, forward strand.
ACGCAGCAAAGGCGCTCATCAAGAAAATATCCACTCATCAGAGCTGGATAGGAGAAAGACAAGCTCCCCGCAAGGGAGTACATCAAATTGACTCCGTTGATATGCTGGCCGCTAAAATGGACCTCCTCTTGAAGAAGATGGAATCTCCTGGCAAGGAGATGAATCAGATCATGGAGGAGAGAATCACGTGTGAAACATGTGGAGAAGTAGGACACTCGGGCGACACTTGCCCGATGACACAAGAGGAAGCCCATTTCATTGGAAATACCAACAATTCAGGCTTCCGTCCTCAACAAGGTTGGAATTCCAAGCCTAATTTCCCCTTTTGCCAACAGCAAGGTAATGGCTCTAACAACGGTTTTCAACCGTCGCTAAAGGACATCTGGTATGGCCAAAAACAGATTAACGATAGCATTAGCAAGAAATTTCTTGCTAATGATAAAGTTATGGAGTCAATGGCCTCCCAGATAGAAGCTTTTAATTCTGTCGTTAAGAACCAGCTGAGCTTCAACAAAATGATTGAAACTCAAGTAGCTCAGCTGGCTGCATCCTGCCCTAACCCAAATGCGGGGAAGTTACCCGGGCAACCGGAGGTTCCTTTCAAGGAAAATGTTAGTGCGGTAACCACGCGGACTGGCAAGTCCACGCAAGACCCACACAATCCACAGGATGCAGGTACTCAACAGAAGAAAGCTAGCCAAACCGAGGTGGCCGCCGAAGAGGAAGACGACGAGGAAACCACCCCTGTCTCAAAGGAGGGGAATGAGGCACCACAAGCCTCAAGCTACAGCCGAGATCCCACTTTCCTCCCGTTCCCAGAATGGAGGAGAAGACCCGTGGCCGACGAACGATTCGACAAGTTCGTCGAGGTAATCAAGAAGGTATACATCAACATACCATTACTTGATGCTTTGCAGGTCCCTACATACGCCAAGTACATCAAGGATATACTTAGCAACAAGCGGACTCTACCCACAATGGAGATGGTACAGCTGACCGAGGAATGTAGCTCAGCTATACTCAGGCCCCACCTTAAGAAGAAAGATCCTGGCTGCCCCACAATATCATGCTCCATTGGAGGCCATGACTTCGACAACGCCCTATGTGACTTGGGGGCGAGCATCAGCGTAATGCCCAAGGTAGTCTTTGACCACCTTAAACATATATCGCTTGTCTCTACACCCATGTGTTTGCAGCTAGCGGATCAATCGATCCGCTACCCCCATGGAGTCGCAGAAAATGTTCCGGTCAAGGTCAGGGATTTCTTCATCCCTGTGGATTTCATCGTCCTGGATATGGAAGCCGGAGCAACGAACTCTCTCATTCTTGGGAGACCGTTCTTAAGTACTGCGAATGCAAACATTGACGTGGGACGTGGGACCATTCAACTGAGGATTAACGGAGGGACCGAGAGTTTCTCTTTCCATCCTAAGGAGATCCCCCATCAAGTCAATATGGTCGAAGAAGTCATGCCCCGAAAGTCCAAGATGCCGAGCGTAGAAACGCTCATGAAGATGGTGGAAGCCTTCGCCGCCAAAGAAAAGAAAAGGCATGATCGCTATCATGCACGGCGAAGAATATCGAGAACCAAAGCGCTGGAGGAGCAAGCAAAGCGCGATAAGGAGGTTGAATCCAAGTCCTGTCCAGCCCGAAAGGAATGGCGGGTAAAAGCAGCCCCGAACAAGGATTCAGAGAGTTTCGCTCAGGACGAAAAACTCGAGCCCTCGCCATAAGGTATATGGTACGTATCTTTGCATGCATATAGAATAGGTTTTGCATTTCAATTCTTTTCATTCATCACAGCATGTTTAAATTTTCGAAGCTTGCATTTATATTTCAATTGTGCATTAGGAAGCATATAAAAAAAAGAAAAAAATTTCAGCCAAACTTCAGGTCGGCCGGCCCCACTTGTCAACTCCACTGTCCAGATCACAGCAAGCAAGGAACAAGAGCATGTGGGAGGACACGACACGAGAGGATGGAGGAAATTGGACACAACACCAGGCCGAACGGCCCCAGGCAGGCCGGCCGGCCTCCAAGCACCGTTGCTGTCCCATCCTCACCTACCAGAGCACCCAGCACAGGGCAGTGACCACCGACGCAAGGGATGGGCACGACCGGCGCCATGTGCAGGCCGATCGGCCTGCCTCAGGCCGGCGGGCCTCCCCCTGCTGCACCTCTATAAATACCAGTGCCCAGCTCTGAAGGAAGGCGCCCCAAGCACAGGTATGCGTGCATCCTGCTCAATTCCCTTCTCCTTCGCTTAAATTTCGAAATTCTCTAAGTAAGGTTAGAGTTCAAACCACAAGGAAATTCTGCTAAAATTCATTCTTGAATCCTTGTGAGAACAAACCCCTGCCGGTTGAACGAGAACGTCTGTGGTGGTTCTTACCCCACAATAACGACTAACCGAGTTGTGGTGATTAATCTCCCACAAGAACGCCTAACATCTGACTGTTTGACCCTTGATTTCCTTCGGGTATTGTTAGACTAATCTTTTGCAGGAATCATGTGGACTAAGGCACGTGGAGTCGTCACCAAGCTCACCTCTTCGAGCTCTCGCCGCTCTCGGGGATCCTCTACTTCCCGGGATACTATGTCTGTCGACTCAACTCGACACGACACAGAGTACCAGGAGGAGGAGGTGCCGAGGAACAGGCTTCGCATCAGGATCATGACTCGGGTCGAGCACATCGTTGCTCGGACCGAAGACGAGAGAACGGTGCTGGACCAGCTCCAGGACCGCTACTTCACAAACGCCAAGTACTTCGACCCCATGCTGCTGATCAAGACCGGTCTCGAAGGAGACATGGAACGGGCGTTCAACAATGCCGGATGGCAAAACTTCTACCCCGTCACGGAAACAGGTTCGCACTTCCTTACTATGGAGTTTTTGATGAGTTTGAAAATCGAAGTTCGTCCCAACGAGACAAACATTTGCTTTCGATTTTTCAACGAGGATTTTGTTTTGACCCCGAAACAACTCAGTGAGGCTCTTGGTTTCAACAAGAGATGCATCATTGATGCCAACCTGTTGGTGACTAACCACCGGTACGACCGTGCCGCATGGTGGGATAGCATCACAGGGGAGCCATCCTCAGGGAAAAATAGCATTACCGCTATCCACAACCCCACTCTTCGGTTCCTGGCGAAGTGGATCGCTATGGTGGTCCACCCGCGCGCTGATTTGCGTCTCTGCCTTTTGCCTGATTTAGAGTGCCTGTATGCCATGGTCAAGAAAATTCGCTTTTCTCCGGTCATGAGCATGCTTGAGAACTGGCAGAGGTTAGTCAGTGGCCGAGCCACAATTGACATAACCTCGCTAGTCACACGCATCGCCAACCATGTTGGTGCTTTGCAGGGCGCTCAAGTCACTTTCCTTCCAACTACACAAGAATATCAGTACTGCATTGGTTTAGACCATTTCATCCAGGGTCACTTGATGCGCGAGGGCCCTGGCCATACTCTTTTCATGTGCTATCCTGGTTTCATCGATGAAGTTGAGCTTCCATGCCCAGCTTTGTCGCTGAGATCAGTGAGAAGTCTAACCATGCAGCTCAGAAGGAGGGAACCCGCTCGCCACAGTGTTGCAGGTCCTGCAACACGTGGCAGGCGGGCCAGGCATGATGACGAAGCCGGAACTTCTACCGCGCCACAGCCCGAGTACCGCTACCAGCAGCAGCCCGAGTACGACTACCAGCAGAACCCCACGGCCAACATGAACTTTGAGGAAGCATTCGACTACCACCAAGGAACAGCAGGTTACGGCCCGCAGGTCGGACCATCCGCCTCTGCCAGGTATGACTATGAGAACCCGGTTTCCTGGGGGATCGCTGATCTTAATACCAGGATGGAGACGATGACGCTGCAACAATAGCAACTCAGAGATGCAGTTGCACACAAGACTGATCTCACGCAGCAGAACTGGGGGATGACCACATCCATCCAGACCGACATGCACGGCTTCTTCAACTACATGCACTACGACCCCGACCAGTACTACCAGTGAGCTTCATCGAAGCTTGGGGGAGTCTCAGGTTTGTCGAAAGCCGTCGCCTTTGCCTTGCCGTTTGCCTTGCCGTTGCCGTTTGCCTTACCGTTGCCTTGCCGTTGCCGTTGCCTTACCGATGTCTTTGCCTTGCCTTTGCCTTGTCGTGCCATGATGAAATAAAATGCTAAATAAAATAAATAAATAAAAGAAAAAAAGAGAAAATAATAAAACAAAATAAAATAAAAGCTCCAAAAAGATGTCTTTATGTATGGAACTATGGTTGAGAACCTCTGGAATGATGAATGGTTGCTCTGTTTATGCCCTCTAAGTGCCTCGTACTTAATCCTTAACTCTTGAGTATTTGAGTTCGTTGGCATTTAAGGATCCGCCATGATAAAACTGTGGGAGCAAGAGCACTTGTTCATTGTTTAAGTTATTGTGAGTTTTGATATGGTTTGTTTCAAGGTATAACTGCATGCTTAGTAAGGAACCTCTCGGAAGTTTTTATAAAATGTTACATGGTGAATCTTCCTCGATGGTTTAAATGTCCTATCCAGAGCCTAAACAAGTTATACATTTGTTGAAACTACCATATGCTATCTTGAGTTGCTTTGAGTCTTGTCGAATGGTGAAGTCCGCTTGCAGAAGGTACTTGACATTTACCGGTCTTCCCATCCACCTCAGCCGCAAAATGTCCGACTAGTCAAAGTCCCGCTCCGGGGTTGACGTCCACCGTCGATGACATACACTCACCTCATCACAAAGCTCACCCCAAAAGGTCCTCAACTACTCCATACAAAGCTGAATCCCTCTCTGTTACCAAAGTGAGAGAAGAGATGTATTCGAAAAAAAATAGGAGACAAAAGCTCCATCTGAAAAAAAAGAGAGAAGAAGAAACATCTCAAAAATATGAGAGAGAAACAATAAGGAGTCCAAAGACCTTTGAACATTACACCTTTTCCCTTTCCATTCAACCCCCATGAATTCCAAAGACCGGAATTTGACGAGTACCATCGCTCGCGGACCACTCTTCGACTCGACAACAGAAGTAACCAAGGTATGCCACTCTTACCCTACCTATAACTCCACTTCAGCCTTAGTATAGGGAAACATTGGTCGATCCCGACCAAGAGTGAGGATTAAAACACCTTGAGTGACTCGAGAGTACCATCGGGGAATGAATCAACCATCTTTTGAAAAATTCATATCTCCGAGATGGAACCTGAAAAGTTGCAGGGAATACTTTAGAGATGACCGTTCAAGCTCTCAATAGCCCAAAACGTCAATCAATGCAGCCCCACGTGGAACCATGGTATGAGTTCTCTTTTATGCCAACTTATTCAAGTGATTCGTTGAAGTTTTGGCTTAAGCAAAGAGTACTTTAAGAGTATAAACATTGAAGCAACTCCTGACCTACCGAACCTAGAGTTTTAGCCTTGCTCGAGGACGAGCAAGAGTCTAAGCTTGGGGGTGTGTTGACGGCCATTATAACCTCGTAGTGACCGTCAACATTTCGGTAAAATGAGGATGATCATACCATATTCCATACATAAAAGTATTTTTACTAACAAATTCCACAAGTTTTGGATGAGTTGTGCTTGCAGGATGAACCAGGAGAAACAAGGGCCAAACCTGGCACAGAGCCAGGCCGGCCGGCCTAGGCCAGGCCGACCGGCCTCCCCTGGCCAGGTATGGCCACGTCATTGATCCACAAGCCATGCCAAGTGCCCAGGATGATCAAGCACCGTGCAAACAACGTCGGTTTGATCCAAGGACCCGGAAGGCCTAGAGGTGAAAGCACATGGATTGAAGGGCCCACATCCTAGGATTCTCGGACAAGCTTCAACTAAACACAACCGTTACCGACCTTGGGAGAGCATCAGGACCGTTCCTGTAGAGGACGGTGCCAAGTGGCACCAGGGCCAGGCCGGCCGGCCTAGCCCAGGCCGGCCGGCCTCCCTCTGTGGCCGCCACGTCTCCTCCTTCGCGTGAAGCTTAAGCAGAGCCTTGGCGTGCTAATGACGCTGACATCCACCCCCTGGAGGCTATAAAAGGAAGCTCATTCACCTTGGGAAGACACACACCACATATCTCAAGTCTTTACTTGAAGGGAGCTCTAGTATCTTTTTCATTTCTTAGATTAGGATTAGAGTTGGGAGTAGAGTCGAGTCGAGCTTAGCTCGGATCTTCGGAGTCTTCAGAGTTCTGGTAAAGCTCTTGTATCCTTTCCTTCTTTTGAAGAGTTTATTTATACAATTACTTTCTTATTTCAGAGCTTAAGTTATCTTTGATATTTCTCTCTTGCTCTTCTTTAAGAGTAAAGATCTTGCTCTCTTTAGAGCAAAGTCCTTTTCCCCTTTAGTTTTAGTGTAGAGTTTAGTTTAGCTCTACCGGGTTTTATCTCGCGGGTTTGCTCGCCTTGACCGGGCCGTAAGACGCCTTAGGGAAGACGGGGATTTCTCTTGACAGGCCTCAAGAGAAATCTTAATCATCGAGTGCAGACGTGGTGTCTGGCTTGTTGGTTAACTAGGAAGTGTGTTGCACCCCACGGTACAGCAGTGGTAGGCGGCAGGTGGTGACAGCCCTGTCCGTCCTTCGTAGTCCACCACGTTCGGGTGTATTCATAACAGTAGTGCTGAGCCCGGAGAACCCCCTCTCTCACCCCGTTCTGAGGTTCTCCCGTTCTAGCCGTCGAAGCGAGCTCTGTTCCCGGTATCTAAGCTAGGGTCTAGGCTAAGGCTAGAGTGCCTTTTGCTCTGAATTAGAAAGAGTCTAGGTCCGGTTTCTCCCAACGTCTTTCCTTTTCTTTAGAAATAGGTGCTCCGTGTGTCGCTGGTCTTTCAGACCTTTATCCGGTCATTAACTTGACCATTATCCACCCAAACTTAGAGTTTGTGCCCCTGGGTTTGTGGCTTGATATTTCTGGCAAGATATATCATTTCATTCTTCAATACACTTTAACCATCTGCTTCCCTGCGGAAATATAAATACGATACCCTGGGGTAATTCCCACGGTGAAGTGCTACAACGAGATATATTCTGTGCGCTTGCAGAATTAATTTTGCATACAACGACATATATCTACGAGCTCTTGAGCATTGCTAAAACGTGACGCTAAGGAGTGCCAACAGAGTGCCAACAGCCATGTCCCGCTTCAGCTCTACCCGGCCTCCTAGAAGTTGCCGTGAGTGTCGTTGAGGCGGAGGAAGGGCAGGCATCCTGGAGGTGCTCGCCACCGCTGCCGCTGCTGAGAAGGAGAGCTCACAACCTGCGCCTCGTGGAAGTCGAGATGTGCAAGGCCCGATGCAGCGTCGGAGGTTGCTGGTCCTGCAGCGTGCTGCTTCGTATCCGTGTTGTGACCGAACCATCTGCTATTGTGACCTTGGGACTCCCCCTTGGTCTATGGCGAGCAACGGAGGCAGCCGAGATACTCACGGTCATGGTGGTACAATAGGAGACAAACATTTGGCCATCGCAAAGGATAACAGATGTTCGGCTTTAAAGGGTTAGCTTGTGGCTGGAGAATAGGATCAGACAGAAGAAGACCAATCACCTTTGCCAACGAACATGGATGAGTGAGTGCTCTTCAGTTTGTAACATCGCAGACCACTACCATGTTTGAGAATGGGAACGGAGAGTCACCTGAATAGGTTTTTGATGATGTGGCTTAACCAAATTGTAGATAAATGTGCTAGTGGGGATCTCCTATATAGGTATAGTAGATAAGGTTGCATGTCTTGCATGATCTTCATGATCATAGCCACGGTATAGGTTCACCAGCTATTCTTATAATAGCGGCAGCGATCCAAGTCTCAATAGTCTGGAACGGTCGATGTCTTGTGAACAACGCGAGCATGGGGCTCGGGTTGGAATCAACGAGTGATTATGAGTGTTTCCCACTGTTTAGCCGGGGTAGGCCGCGGGTGGTGACAGTCCCATTGGGCCCTCTGAAATCCCCCACGTTCGGGTTCCCTGTAGGAGTTCTGAAATGAGTAACAACCTGGCTGTGCTTAAGCAGCGAGGGAGGTTAACTCCGCTTACCAGAGTGCTTTGGTTTATTTCATGATGATGTATAACTTGTATCTCTAATCTCACATGTGCATGTATGTGATTTGATTAGAACCTAGATGCTAACTCTTAGTCCTTTCCCTAGTCTAGATGTCCTAGAGGTGAACCCCAGTGTGTGTCACACTACCCATACCATACTCTTATTATCCTTACCCCTATTCTTGGTACATGATTCTATCCATACTATCGCTATATTCATGATTGCAACAGTACTCTTTTACCAACCATGCCTTCCTTTGGGAAATACGATACCCTTGGGAATACTCATGGGTAAAATGCTACAATGGTATATCCACGCGCTTGCGGATCCCTTTCGCAACTGTTAGATTACCACTTGGTCAATAAGCATTTCTGGCGTCGTTGCTTGGAAACTGGTAACGTCGTTAAGAAATGCCAACACCTTCAAGAAGAAATCAGACAACAACGTTGCGGCAATTATCCAGCGATTGAATGAGTTAAGCAAGAGCAGCAACTCGGTCGCATTCAAAGACGCATTAAACAGAAGATGCACTCTACATCCAAATCAATAGCACTTCACCAAAAAGTTTTGTACTCTGAAGAAAGCATTAGGTATTCCAGTAAAGAACAAGAAGACAACTCCAAGCCAAGTTGCACATGAAGAGCCATATGCATTCCAAACTCACGAGGCTATGGTCATGGTAATCTCTCAGAAGAATTCGAGTTTTTCAGCTAAGGAATCACAGACACGAAGAGCAATACCAGTATCTAGGCACATTTGGCCAAGGAAGATAGATACATCCATATCTTTTTCTGACAAAGATCAATGGACAAACATCTTAGAGTCTAATCCTCCACCACTCATGATGAACCCTGAAATCGGTAATCTCAAGACCACAAAAGTATTGATCGACGATGGCTCAGGAATCAACCTTCTGACCGCCTCCTCTCTAAAGGACACGGGATATGATTCCAAGAAGTGGCCAATCCCTGCAACTACCCCATTCTTTGGCATCATACCAGGCATAGAAGCCATGCAAAATTGCCAATTGGGTCACTAACCCTGCTAGTAACATTTGGAGATGGAAGGAAGTCGAGAATAGAGTACCTCAACTTTGAAGTAATCAATTTCAGTACCGCGTACAACGCTATCTTTGGGCGACCCACGCTGGTGTTGACGGCCATTATAATTTCGTAGTGACCGTCAACATTTCGGTAAAATGAGGATGATCATACCATATTCCATACATAAAAGTATTTTTATTGACAAATTCCACAAGTTTTGGATGAGTTGTGCTTGCAGAATGAAACAGGAGAAACAAGGGCCAAACCTGGCATAGGGCCAGGCCGGCCGGCCTAGGCCAGGCCGACCGGCCTCCCCTGGCCAGGTCTGGCCACGTCATTGATCCACAAGCCATGCCAAGTGCCCAGGATGATCAAGCACCGTGCAAACAACGTCGGTTTGATCCAAGGACCCGGAAGGCCTAGAGGTGAAAGCACATGGATTGAAGGGCCCACATCCTAGGATTCTCGGACAAGCTTCAACTAAACGCAATTGTTACCGACCTTGGGAGAGCATCAGGACCGTTCCTGCAGAGGACGGTGCCAAGTGGCACCAGGGCCAGGCCGGCCGGCCTAGCCCAGGCTGGCCGGCCTCCCTCTGTGGCCGCCACGTCTCCTCCTTCGCGTGAAGCCTAAGCAGAGCCTTGGCGTGCTAATGACGCTGACATCCACCCCCTGGAGGCTATAAAAGGAAGCTCATTCACCTTGGGAACACACACACCACATATCTCAAGTCTTTACTTGAAGGGAGCTCTAGTATCTTTTTCATTTCTTAGATTAGGATTAGAGTTGGGAGTAGAGTCGAGTCGAGCCTAGCTCGGATCTTCGGAGTCTTCGGAGTTCTGGTAAAGCTCTTGTATCCTTTCCTTCTTTTGAAGAGTTTATTTATACAATTACTTTCTTACTTCAGAGCTTAAGTTATCTTTTATATTTCTCTCTTGCTCTTCTTTAAGAGTAAAGATCTTGCTCTCTTTAGAGCAAAGTCCTATCCCCTTTAGTTTTAGTGTAGAGTTTAGTTTAGCTCTACCGGGTTTTATCTCGCGGGTTTGCTCGCCTTGACCGGGCCGTAAGACGCCTTAGGGAAGACGGAGATTTCTCTTGACAGGCCTCAAGAGAAATCTTAATCATCGAGTGCAGACATGGTGTCTGGCTTGTTGATTAACTAGGAAGTGTGTTGCACCCCACGGTACTGCAGTGGTAGGCGGTAGGTGGTGACAGCTCTGTCCGTCCTTCGTAGTCCACCACGTTCGAGTGTATTCATAACAGTAGTGCTGAGCCCGGAGAACCCCCTCTCTCACCCCGTTCTGAGGTTCTCCCGTTCTAGCCATCGAAGCGAGCTCTGTTCCCGGTATCTAAGCTAGGGTCTAGGCTAAGGCTAGAGTGCCTTTTGCTCTGAATTAGAAAGAGTCTAGGTCCGGTTTCTCCCAACGTCTTTCCTTTTCTTTAGAAATAGGTGCTCCGTGTGTCGCTGGTCTTTTAGACCTTCTATCCGGTCATTAACTTGACCATTATCCACCCAAACCTAGAGTTTGTGCCCCTGGGTTTGTGGCTTGATATTTCTGGCAAGATATATCATTTCATTCTTCAATACACTTTAACCATCTGCTTCCCTGCGGAAATATAAATACAATACCCTAGGGTAACTCCCACGGTGAAGTGCTACAATGAGATATATTCTGTGCGCTTGTAGAATTAATTTTGCATACAACGACATATATCTACGCGCTCTTGAGCATTGCTAAAACGTGACGCTAAGAAGTGCCAACAAGCATTTCTGGCGCCGTTGCCGGGGAAGCAATTGGCTAAAGTTATTGTTGAATCATTTGATTATCTTTACAGATTTACCAAACCACTAACCTTAGTGACCCCACCACTGCAACATTCGTCTATTTTTGATGTGTTTTGCAGGGTAGTGCATGACTGGTTTCAACCTACCATCAAACTTTGATCCAAATCCAGAACGCATTGGAAGAGTAGTGCGAAAGAGAGTCGTACCTCCTCAGATTTCACTCAGCTCAAGCAATATACTCGAGTCGTCATCCGACTCCGAGTTCGAATCAGATTCGTCGTTTTCTTCAGCCCCAGAGTCCCCAGAGACTATGGCTCAAGCTAAGAAGACGCTCCGTGAGTTCTCAGCCCCGTCAAGCAGCAACTTCCCGGGATTGTCGAACGCACAGGAAGGTGCATTTGAGCTGAGAACTGGCCTGGTAAACATGGTTCAGGCCAGCCCTTTCTGCGGAAAGGCGATTGAGGATGCGAACGCTCACCTTCGGAATTTTCTGGAGGTGTGCAGTACTATCAACCCCAATGGCACACCGATCAATAACATCCGCCCTCAACTCTTCCCATTCTCCTTGCTTGGGAAAGCAAAGGAGTGGTTCTATGCTAACAAGGCATCATTCGATGGACGCTGGCAGACTTGCGCAGACGCATTTCTGGCCAAGTACTTTCCGGTGGGCAAAACCAATGCCCTCCGAGGAAAAATCACTAGCTTTCAGCAGCTAGACGGAGAAACAATTCCCGAAGCTTGGGAGCGACTGCAAGAGTATATTGCAGCCTGCCCCCACCATGGTGTGGAAGATTGGCTGATTACCCAGAACTTCTTCCACAGCCTGAGCCGACGATCGCAAGAGATGTTGGATGCAGCCGCGGGAGGAGCTTTCCTCTCGTTGGATGTAGACGCAGCAAAGGCGCTAATCGAGAAAATATCCACTCATCAGAGCTGGATAGGAGAAAGACAAGCTCCCCGCAAGGGAGTACATCAAATTGACTCCGTTGATATGCTGGCCGCTAAGATGGACCTCCTCTTGAAGAAGATGGAATCTCCTGGCAAGGAGATGAATCAGATCATGGAGGAGAGAGTCACGTGTGAAACATGTGGAGAAGCAGGACACTCGGGCGACACTTGCCCGACGACACAAGAGGAAGCCCATTTCATTGGAAATAACAACAATTCAGGCTTCCGTCCTCAACAAGGTTGGAATTCCAAGCCCAATTTCCCCTTCGGCCAACAGCAAGGTAATGGCTCTAACAACGGTTTTCAACCGTCGCTAAAGGACATCTGGTATGGCCAAAAACAGATTCACGATAGCATTAGCAAGAAATTTCTTGCTAATGATAAAGTTATGGAGTCAATGGCCTCCCAGATAGAAGCTTTTAATTCTGTCGTTAAGAACCAGCTGAGCTTCAACAAAATGATTGAAACTCAAGTAGCTCAGCTGGCTGCATCCTGCCCTAACCCAAATGCGGGGAAGTTACCCGGGCAACCGGAGGTTCCTTTCAAGGAAAATGTTAGTGCGGTGACCACGCGGACTGGCAAGTCCACGCAGGACCCACACAATCCACAGGATGCAGGTACTCGACAGAAGGAAGCTAGCCAAACCGAGGTGGCCGCCGAAGAGGAAGACGACGAGGAAACCACCCCTGTCTCAAAGGAGGGGAACGAGGCACCACAAGCCTCAAGCTACAGCCGAGATCCCACTTTCCTCCCGTTCCCAGAACGGAGGAGAAGACCCGTGGCTGACAAACAATTCGACAAGTTCGTTGAGGTAATCAAGAAGGTATACATCAACATACCATTACTTGATGCTTTGCAGGTCCCGACATATGCCAAGTACATCAAGGATATACTTAGCAACAAACGGACTTTACCCACAAGGGAGACGGTACAGCTGACCGAGGAATGTAGCTCAGCTATACTCGGGCCCCACTGTGACACCCTCAAATTTAAAGAGAAATTAATTAGAATTTATTTAGATTAATCCATAGATTTATCGGAATAATTATGGAATTGAAGAAACTATAGATAACTAAGGGGAAAATAAAGGGATGTTTCTAACTTGAATGCTAAACTTGGCACTTAAAAACCTGAGAATCAAGTTAGAAAAGGTTTGGTTTAGATTTGAATACAAAATCCTTTCAAAAACCCTTTCAAATAAATAAGAAAAATGATTTAAACCTTAAAGGGCCGAACCCCTGCATCCGGCCCAACTCACCCCGCCAGCCCACCAGCGAAGTCTGGTTTTCCTCCTTAAACCCTGGCCCCAATCGCCTTGTCCCCCTCCCTCCTCCGCACGGGCCCGCGGCCGCAGCGGCCCGCACATCCCTCCCGCAGCCCAACATCCCCGCAGCCCGGCTCACCTTTCCCCCGGCCTGCCACGGCCCGCGCGAGCGCGGCCCACGCTCCTTCCCGGGGCTAGGCGACGTCGTGCCGACGTCACCCTCCCCTCGCCTCCGGCCGCCGCGCCGCAGAATCCTCGCCGCCACCACGGGCCGTCCGCTGAGCGCTGGCGCCCTGCCCCTCGCGCCCCTCCACCGCCGTCGGATCCGGCATCCGAGCGCGGGCAGGCCACGCACGAACCGCGGCGCCACGCGCCCGGTCCGCCGCCGCTGGCATCCCCCGGCCAGGCGCCATTAATGGCGCCGGGGCAGCCCATACCGGCGCTCTACCCCCTCCTCCTTTTACCGCAGATTGGTCTACGCCGCACGATTGCAGGACTGTGCGGCCGAGATGAAATTCCGGCACAGGGAGCACGGAGGGCCGCCATCGCCGTCCGCCGAGCCGCTTCCCCGGCCGGTACCCCGCGTCCGCCTCCCGTCAACCCTCCTCCTCCTCCTAGCGCGACGTGGCGCGCCCCCAAGCCCCAATCCTGCCCCAGGACGCCTATAAAAGGGAGGGCACCCCCTCCTTTCCCCGGCACGAGCTCAAACCGAGCCAAGCTTTCCCCCCCCCCACCACGGCCGTGCCACCCTGCTCATCCTCCCTCCCCTTGTTGAGCACAGGCAAGTTCGCCGTGCTCTCCTCTCTCTCCTGGTGCAAGCCACGACGCCGCCGGCCAGCTCTAGCGCCGGCGGGGCTCACGCCGGCGAGCCGCCGCGGCGGCGCTAATGGCGCATACGGCAGCGCCGCCGCCGCTCCCCGAAGGGGTACGCCGCCGCCCCCTCCCGTCACCGCCGTCACCCCCCGCCGTCACCCCCTCTCCCTGTCTTAAACGCGACAAGCGGGGCCGGGTTGCGACGCCGTCAAACCCGCCGTCCGCTCCCTCCGCCCAGCGCCCGATGCACACGGTCCATGTGGGCCGGAGGCTCTGCGAGCGCCCCGGCCCATGGCCGGCGCACGGCCTCCCGCCACGGGACCTCGGGTGGACGCGGCCCACTAGACCGCCGGCCCAGCGGCCGCGGTCTACCGCGCCCACACCCCCAGCGCACAGAACAGTGCGCACCGTGGGTCCCACCGGCCCACGTCAGCTGGGCCACCCTGCTGCGTTAGCCCCTAGCAAATTGCTAGGTACACCCCGATAAGTGTACACGCAAGTGTATTTAGAGCCCTTCCTTGATTCCAAAAATTCCCCAAAAATACCCAAAAATACTAGAAATATTTCTAAGCCTATTAGTACCATCCAATCCTCTTTAGCAAGTCATTAGAGCCCAAATTCAAATAAGCTTCTTTCTAACCAGTAAAAAGCCTTCCCCGGTGTACCCAGAAAATCCCCCTCTCCCTGTCCTAGCCCGATAAATCCCTAGAAAATTCCCATAAATATTAGATATTATTCTAAGCATTTTCATATGGTTAGTTCCCTAATATTTACATCCTAAGCTTAGCCATGCCTCTAAACCACTCCAAAACCCCGTCATCACACCACCCGTGTAAGCCCTAACCCCGTCTAAATCCCCGTCGTCCAACCGACCGTCCATAAACCCCTAGGTTTCAATGAAACCCTGGCCATCATGCCTTCCAAAATAGTGTAAGAACTTTCTAGAGATCCATATCCGGGAATTATTCTTTAGAAATCTAAATAATTCCCGAAATACTAATAATCATCATTCCAGCCATCCTCCAGAGAATTATTTAATAATTCTCTTCAAAATTCCCATCCTTTAATCCATTGGTTATTTTATATGATTAATGGATTATTAATCCAACCCTAGCCGTTAGAAGAATCCTTTGAATCCCCGCCTTGTTTCTATTCCTTTTCCTTTTACGATTTGATTGATGTATTGTTATCCTGATTGTTATTTTATGTGTTTTTATCGATAGCATAACCGGGCCCCGACGAGACGCCAAAGCTCCAGAAGGCCCGAAGCCCAGCCCGGTCAACATATGATACGCGCCTGCGTAAGGAACGACTAAGGATCGACAATGAAGGCAAGTCTCACCAATAATATCACTTAATCACTAAAATTTACCTTATGTGCAGCATAAGCTACAGGGGGCGTGACCGGAGGGTATGCCCAGCATCGCTGTAGGCTTAGGATGCTGATTGGGAGTGGAAGGAAGATCCCAAGGAAGGGGATTCCGAGCCACTCTGATCCCAGCTAAGGACCGGTTCACGGGAGAGTCTTTCTAGTGCCCAGTACAACCTCGCATGCCAAAAAGGCATAGCCTTCGGGAATGCCTATTTATGTGAGGCCTTGATTCACACCCCACCAGCTGAACCTAGTAATCCATCCCAAGGAAGCCGTATGATTGGCGCAGAGTGCTGACCGGCGAACTGGGACCGCCCGGTGCCGGGTCGAGCAACCGCCAAGTCAGGAAACGGGCATACTGGAGACAGCCCTAGACAGAGGACTGGGACTGGGCGGCACGGGTTGACTAGGATACCGGGTCAGAGACCCTGAGGGCCAGAGGCCCGATGAGCTCATCAGAAAACCCGGGTTGATATCCGCGAGGCGGATGTTCAGTAGCCCCTGATTAGCCCCCAGTATGCGCGTGGCTGGACCTAGGGAATGCTGACCAACGATGGTCACCGGTGGGTACGAATCTCGTAGGTCGACGCCCGCCTTTCGCGAAGGTGGGAACAGACCGAATGCGGGGTAGATAAGTACGACCTCTGCAGAGTGTAGAATCTATCTGGATAGCCGCGACTCCGGCAAGAGTCCACTTAGTCAAAGCCCCCGATGATTAGTTTTATTATTTCTGTACGGGGAACTTGAGACGGCGAAAGTACCGTTGGTCAGGTTCGGGGTTTGTATACTGGGACTGGCAGGGAGGAAGTGCCCCTCCAGGACCAACCCTTAACTTTAATTTAATTTGATATATTATTGAATTTGTGGGATTTGCTGGGTATTCTTTTCAAGAATACTCACCCTTGCTTTCATTGTCTTACAGGACCGTCAGGGCGAGAAGGTGCTGCAGCCCATTCCGACAGAGGAATGAAGTGCCTGCCCGCTCTCCGTTACTTAAAACGGTGTTAAAATCTATTTCAAATATACGTTATTTACCTTTCTGATACTAATCTGTGACAAGATCTGTATCAGCGACCGATCCAGGACCTGATACAGGTGATTAGGGAACCTCCGGATAAGGGGTCCCCACAGGGTCGGTATCAGAGCCGTAAATAAATTTTTAATACCATATAAGACAGCCCATAGGCATTAGGAAGCCATAAGCCCTGTATTCTGCTCCTATTTTTCAAAATTTCTCGAAAAAACCTTTGTCCATGCCCCTGAACTCCCTTTATTTCTTGCTTAACTCCAAATGTTACTCTGACAGGTATGGATCATGAGAATGAGGTTCGGAAGATGATCCGGAATATGGAGAATATGAGATGGAGGTTTGCCGAAGAGCAAATGCTGCCGGAGTAACTAGAGATCTAGTTATAGAATGTTTCTATTGGGAAATAAGCCTATGACTTCATAATAACGTACTTTAGATTATGTAATGTTTGATGAAGCCCCGGATAATAGTTTCCCCCTTCCATATAATAGATATGGATTTGGTTGGTAGTTGATTGTAGAAATGCGTGGATAGAACCATTCTTTCCTTAAACCTAAGGATTATCTATAGCCATTGTCCTTCTAACATCATCGGTTCAAACCAAGACTCAGAAACAAAGAAAAGTTTCTGAAGAATAATTCTAAGTGTCTGACATGGAATACGGAGTCTAATCCTCCTAAGTGGGGTAGTGATTAAGACATTTTACCCGGAAAACTTCAGAGATCGATTAAGGAGAATTGATACAGATCTCAGGAAAATACGGAATAATCACAGGAATAGTGTAAGACAAGTCTATACTATGAATGCGACCGAGTTTGAATTCCTGAATAACCCTTAGAACAGAAACATGTGAAAGCTGAAGAAACCAATAAGAAGATATAAGGATCTCTGTTAGAAACCCTAGGTCATAGATTCCACAACCCGTGAACCCTCAACCAAGAAATAAACATCCACCCCTATCCGCCCCAAGGTCAACTCCATCCACCATAAGTAATTCTGGATTGACCGACATCCTTTCTTGAATTAGAACTGACAATAACCACATTCCCGAAATCTTAGTCATTCCTGACATCTCTCTCTCTTTTGATTTCTTCCCCCCAGCATTCAGAAAATCTCGTTCGTCACCCCTATCTCAATACTACCTCCATCAAGTCAATTCCCGTGAAAATTCTCACGGAAATAACAAAACCTTCACCTATTCATCAGGATAATCAAATTTTTGATGAAACCAGACTCTTCTAGCCACCACTCACTCCTACCCTCTCTAGAAATCTAATCTCCTCTCTCCCAATAACTAGCTGAACCCACTCCTTCGCCAATGCCGACGCATCAAATACATCGACAAATCCTTTCGAATCAAACTATGCCATATAACTCTCCCGAGAAACCGGAAAACTCCGGCCATTCCTCACTACACCATTACTAGAGAAAGTAATACGTCAACATTTCTCTCTCTAGTAAACATTTTCCTCATCCCTCAAAATACCATCAATCCTCCAACAGAAATCTACAAAAGTCAACCACCAATAAACCTTAACCCGGTCCATTCTTCCGAAAACCCAAAAGAAACCTCGTATATCCGTCCCCTCAACCTCACCCTTCATTACATATACTCTCTTCCAAAATTTTCTGAGAAACCTACCCGCATATACTCATACCCAAACCGATACTCTGCCAAAATATCTTGGCCACCACAAAAACCCACAACCTTTCCTTAGTAGGAAATCATCTTACTTCCTGGCAGATCATTGAAGCATGCAAGCTTCTCTAAGTCTGCCCTCTTCCGTCATTCGTCCATGAGAACCTCAGGACTAACCTGAGAATATTACTCTGTCACAACTCCACCCGACCATCATCGTTCGATCACCCCCTCCCCGTCACTGGGGATAACTATCCAGGTTATACTCAAAACCACAGAACCTGACTGTAACCATCCCCTCCTTCTAAAGACACACCTTCATTCACTCCATGAAATCATTCCCCATCAGAAGAGATGGTCAACCAAGGTCATTTTTCTAGAACCCCACCCTAAACCAGGAAAACCCTCCTTCCTACTAGAAAAGCTACCTTAACTCTTGCATATCACTGAGGCATGCAAGTTTCTTTAAGAAAAATGCCCCTCAGTCACATCTTCTTCTCCTCCCTAACCAATAACCCCTAACCCTCCTTAAGAATCGCTCCCCCACCGTTCCTGACAACTATTATCATTCTGCCATTCATTCATAGCCACCATAATTGTCACCTCGCTCCGAAAGAATACAAATCTTCAAACACCTAGTAGAACCATCCCGTCACACCTTATCTGAGGAATGGTTAAACTAGGCTCGTCCCCTGAAATAACCATTCTAAGTAAATACCCCCGCAACCAACAACTCAACCCTAGCTACACCCCTAGGAAAATTTAAGACAACCCGCCTCCGATAGAAGAAACATAAGGAAGGAATCTTAGTGGAATAATTGGGTGATTTGGCAGAAGAATCACCACACAGATTTGGAAACCGAATTCCACTAGGAATGGTTAGTAAACCTATCAACCCGAGATCCAAAACTACCTACCCATTTCCAGAGGAGACACTTCTCAATCCAGAAGAATCACCATACCAAAATTTCCGGATGAGAAATAGTCACCCAAGTTTCTTACCCTAGATTTCCTTTTCCCCATCTGGTAACCTGAACCAATTACCAGATTCCTTGTAATCATAGCTATAGCTTTCCTCGAACCTAACCACTCCAGAAGAAGCAAAGTTACCCAGAAGAAAGCCACGACAAAGACAGAAGAATGACCAAGAATAAGACATTCGAAGAGGTAAGCAGAACCAAGCACAAGTACATCCAAGTAAAGGAAAAACTTGGATAGAAAATTTAGACGAAAACCCTAAGAAGACAAGGAAATCCGAGATTTTCATTTCAAAAGAAATTTGAATAAATCTATTCAGAAGGAGAATCTCGGATTGAAATCAAAGGAAATCCTGAGTTAATCCTTTTAAGTAGGGTGGTAGCCCAAACAAAGGAAAAGGTTCTTGACCTCAAGAACTTGAGGATTAAAATAACTCAGGAAAAGTATTTCATCAAGTCACCCAGATGCAGCCGAAATTAATTGGATATATTCGGGAGTAAAGGAAACAAACGTCAACAACAATACTCCCACACACGGAAATAAGAGACAGGTATATTACAAAGAAAAAGAATACCAAAAATTAAAAGGGAGAAGGAATTCCTTTTAATAAGTATTGGAAATCCTCGTCAACGCTATAAGCTAGAAGAATACTAGGAGAAAATCTTAGACCTTCTCTCTAGCCGAAAATCTCGGGACGAGATTTCTTTAAGTGGGGTAGATCTGTGACACCCTCAAATTTAAAGAGAAATTAATTAGAATTTATTTAGATTAATCCATAGATTTATCGGAATAATTATGGAATTAAAGAAATAAATGTAAATAACAAACTATAGATAACTAAGGGGAAAATAAAGGGATGTTTCTAACTTGAATGCTAAACTTGGCACTTAAAAACCTGAGAATCAAGTTAGAAAAGGTTTGGTTTAGATTTGAATACAAAATCCTTTCAAAAACCCTTTCAAATAAATAAGAAAAATGATTTAAACCTTAAAGGGCCGAACCCCTGCATCCGGCCCAGCTCACCCCGCCAGCCCACCAGCGAAGTCTGGTTTTCCTCCTTAAACCCCTGGCCCCAATCGCCTTGTCCCCCTCCCTCCTCCGCACGGGCCCGCGGCCGCAGCGGCCCGCACATCCCTCCCGCAGCCCAACATCCCCGCAGCCCGGCTCACCTTTCCCCCGGCCTGCCACGGCCCGCGCGAGCGCGGCCCACGCTCCTTCCCGGGGCTAGGCGACGTCGTGCCGACGTCACCCTTCCCTCGCCTCCGGCCGCCGCGCCGCAGAACCTCGCCGCCACCACGGGCCGTCCGCTGAGCGCTGGCGCCCTGCCCCTCGCCTATAAAAGGGAGGGCACCCCCTCCTTTCCCCGGCACGAGCTCAAACCGAGCCAAGCTTTCCCCCCCTCCACCACGGCCGTGCCACCCTGCTCATCCTCCCTCCCCTTGTTGAGCACAGGCAAGTTCGCCGTGCTCTCCTCTCTCTCCTGGTGCAAGCCACGACGCCGCCGGCCAGCTCTAGCGCCGGCGGGGCTCACGCCGGCGAGCCGCCGCGGCGGCGCTAATGGCGCATACGGCAGCGCCGCCGCCGCTCCCCGAAGGCGTACGCCGCCGCCCCCTCCCGTCACCGCCGTCACCCCCCGCCGTCACCCCCTCTCCCTGTCTTAAACCCGACAAGCGGGGCCGGGTTGCGACGTCGTCAAACCCGCCGTCCGCTCCCTCCGCCCAGCGCCCGATGCACACGGTCCATGCGAACCGGAGGCTCTGCGAGCGCCCCGGCCCATGGCCGGCGCACGGCCTCCCGCCACGGGACCCCGGGTGGACGCGGCCCACTAGACCGCCGGCCCAGCGGCCGCGGTCTACCGCGCCCACACCCCCAGCGCACAGAACAGTGCACACCGTGGGTCCCACCGGCCCACGTCAGCTGGGCCACCCTGCTGCGTCAGCCCCTAGCAAATTGCTAGGTACACCCCGATAAGTGTACACGCAAGTGTATTTAGAGCCCTTCCTTGATTCCAAAAATTCCCCAAAAATACCCAAAAATACTAGAAATATTTCTAAGCCTATTAGTACCATCCAATCCTCTTTAGCAAGTCATTAGAGCCCAAATTCAAATAAGCTTCTTTCTAACCAGTAAAAAGCCTTCCCCGGTGTACCCAGAAAATCCCCCTCTCCCTGTCCTAGCCCGATAAATCCCCAGAAAATTCCCATAAATATTAGGGATTATTCTAAGCATTTTCATATGCTTAGTTCCCTAATATTTACATCCTAAGCTTAGCCATGCCTCTAAACCACTCCAAAACCCCGTCATCACACCACCCGTGTAAGCCCTAACCCCGTCTAAATCCCCGTCGTCCAACCGACCGTCCATAAACCCCTAGGTTTCAATGAAACCCTGGCCATCATGCCTTTCAAAATAGTGTAAGAACTTTCTAGAGATCCATATCCAGGAATTATTCTTTAGAAATCTAAATAATTCCCGAAATACTAATAATCATCATTCCAGCCATCCTCCAGAGAATTATTTAATAATTCTCTTCAAAATTCCCATCCTTTAATCCATTGGTTATTTTATATGATTAATGGATTATTAATCCAACCCCAGCCGTTAGAAGAATCCTTTGAATCCCCGCCTTGTTTCTATTCCTTTTCCTTTTACGATTTGATTGATGTATTGTTATCCTGATTGTTATTTTATGTGTTTTTATCGATAGCATAACCGGGCCCCGACGAGACGCCAAAGCTCCAGAAGGCCCGAAGCCCAGCCCGGTCAACATATGATACGCGCCTGCGTAAGGAACGACTAAGGATCGACAATGAAGGCAAGTCTCACCAATAATATCACTTAATCACTAAAATTTTCCTTATGTGCAGCATAAGCTACAGGGGGCATGACCGGAGGGTATGCCCAGCATCGCTGTAGGCTTAGGATGCTGATTGGGAGTGGAAGGAAGATCCCAAGGAAGGGGATTCCGAGCCACTCTGATCCCAGCTAAGGACCGGTTCACGGGAGAGTCTTTCTAGTGCCCAGTACAACCTCGCATGCCAAAAAGGCATAGCCTTCGGGAATGCCTATTTATGTGAGGCCTTGATTCACACCCCACCAGTTGAACCTAGTAATCCATCCCAAGGAAGCCGTATGATTGGCGCAGAGTGCTGACCGGCGAACTGGGACCGCCCGGTGCCGGGTCGAGCAACCACCAAGTCGGGAAACGGCCATACTGGAGACAGCCCCAGACAGAGGACTGGGACTGGGCGGCACGGGTTGACTAGGATACAGGGTCAGAGACCCTGAGGGCCAGAGGCCCGATGAGCTCATCAGAAAACCCGGGTTGATATCCGCGAGGCGGATGTTCAGTAGCCCCTATTTAGCCCCCAGTATGCGCGTGGCTGGACCTAGGGAATGCTGACCAGAAATGGTCAACGGTGGGTACGAATCTCGTAGGTCGACGCCCGCCTTTCGCGAAGGTGGGAACAGACCGAATGCGGGCTAGATAAGTACGACCTCTGCAGAGTGTAGAATCTATCTGGATAGCCGCGACTCCGGCAAGAGTCCACTTAGTCAAAGCCCCCGATGATTAGTTTTATTATTTCTGTACGGGGAACCTGAGACGGCGAAAGTACCGTTGGTCAGGTTCGGGGTTTGTATACTGGGACTGGCAGGGAGGAAGTGCCCCTCCAGGACCAACCCTTAACTTTAATTTAATTTGATATATTATTGAATTTGTGGTATTTGCTGGGTATTGTTTTCAAGAATACTCACCCTTGCTTTCATTGTCTTACAGGACCGTCAGGGCGAGAAGGTGCTGCAGCCCATTCCGACAGAGGAATGAAGTGCCTGCCCGCTCTCCGTTACTTAAAAGATGTTAAAATCTATTTCAAATATACGTTATTTACCTTTCTGATACTAATCTGTGACAAGATCTGTATCAGCGACCGATCCAGGACCTGATACAGGTGATTAGGGAACCTCCGGATAAGGGGTCCCCACACCCACCTTAAGAAGAAAGATCCTGGCTGCCCCACAATATCATGGTCCATTGGAGGCCATGACTTCGACAACGCCCTATGTGACTTGGGGGCGAGCGTCAGTGTAATGCCCAAGGTAGTCTTTGACCACCTTAAACATATATCGCTTGTCTCTACACCCATGTGTTTGCAGCTAGCGGATCAATCGATCCGCTACCCCCATGGAGTCGCAGAAAATGTTCCGGTCAAGATCAGGGATTTCTTCAACCCTGTGGATTTCATCGTCCTGGATATGGAAGCCGGAGCAACGAACTCTCTCATTCTTGGGAGATCGTTCTTAAGTACTGCGAATGCAAACATTGACGTGGGACGTGGGACCATTCAACTGAGGATTAACGGAGGGACCGAGAGTTTCTCTTTCCGTCCTAAGGAGATCCCCAATCAAGTCAATATGGTCGAAGAAGTCATGCCCCGAAAGTCCAAGATGCCGAGCGTAGAAACGCTCATGAAGATGGTGGAAGCCTTCGCCGCCAAAGAAAAGAAGAGGCATGATCGCTATCATGCACGGCGAAGAATATCGAGAACCAAAGCGCTGGAGGAGCAAGCAAAGCGCGATAAGGAGGTTGAATCCAAGTCCCGTCCACCCCGAAAGGAATGGCGGGTAAAAGCAGTCCCGAACAAGGATTCGGAGAGTTCCGCTCAGGACGAAAAACTCAAGCCCTCGCCATAAGGTATATGGTACGTATCTTTGCATTGCATATAGAATAGGTTTTTCATTTCAATTCTTTTCATTCATCACAGCATGTTTAAATTTTCGAAGCTTGCATTTATATTTCAATTGTGCATTAGGAAGCATATAAAAAATAAAATAAAAAAAAATTCGGCCAAACTTTAGGCCGGCCGGCCCCACCTAGGCCGGCCGGCCCCACTTGTCAATTTCAGTGGCCAGATCACAGCAAGCAAGGAACAAGAACATGTGGGAGGACACGACACAAGAGGATGGAGAAAATTTGACACAACTTCAGGCCGAACGGCCCCAGCCAGGCCGGCCGGCCTCTAACCACCGTTGCTGTCCCATCCTCACCTACCAGAGCACCGAGCACAGGGCAGTGACCACCGACGCACGGGATGGAGACGACCGGCGCCATATGCAGGCCGATCGGCTTGCCTCAGGCCGGCCGGCCTCCCCCTGCTGCGCCTCTATAAATACCAGTGCCCAGCTCTGAAGGAAGACACCCCAAGCACAGGTATGCGTGCATCCTGCTCAATTCCCTTCTCCCTCGCTTAAATTTCGAAATTCTCTAAGTAAGGTTAGAGTTTAAACCACAAGGAAATTCTGCTAAAATCCATTCTTGAATCCTTGTGAGGACAAACCCCTGCCGGTTGAACGAGAACGTTTGTGGTGGTTCTTACCCCACAAGAACGACTAACCGAGTTGTGGTGATTAATCTCCCACAAGAACACCTAACATCTGACTGTCTAACCCTTGATTTCCTTTGGGTATTGTGAGACTAATCTTTTGCAGGAATCATGTGGACTAAGGCACGTGGAGTCGTGACCAAGCTCACCTCTTCGAGCTCTCGCCGCTCTCGGGGATCATCTACTTCCCGGGATACTATGTCTGTCGACTCAACTCGACACGACACAGAGTCCCAGGAGGAGGAGGTGCCAAGGAACAGGCTCCGCATCAGGATCATGACTCGGGTCGAGCACATCATTGCTCGGACCGAATACGAGAGAACGGTGCTGGACCAGCTCCAGAACCGCTACTTCACACACGCCAAGTACTTCGACCCCATGCTGCTGATCAAGACCGGTCACGGAGGAGACATGGAACGGGCGTTCAACAATGCCGGATGGCAAAATTTCTACCCCGTCACGGAAACAGGTTCGCACTTTCTTACTATGGAGTTTTTGATGAGTTTGAAAATCGAAGTTCGTCCCAACGAGACAAACATTTGCTTTCGATTTTTTAATGAGGATTTTGTTTTGACCCCGAAACAACTCAGTGAGGCTCTTGGTTTCAACAAGAGATGCATCATTGATGCCAACCTGTTGGTGACTAACCACCGGTACACCCGTGCCGCATGGTGGGATAGCATCACAGGGGAGCCATCCTCGGGGAAAAATAGCATTACCGCCATCCACAACCCCACTCTTCGTTTCCTGGCGAAGTGGATCGCTATGGTGGTCCACCCGCGCGCTGATTTGCGTCTTTGCCTCTTGCCTGATTTAGAGTGCCTGTATGCCATGGTCAAGAAAATTTGCTTTTCTCCGGTCATGAGCATGCTTGAGAACTGGCAGAGGTTAGTCAGTGGCCGAGCCACAATTGACATAACCTCGCTAGTCACACGCATCGCCAACCATGTTGGTGCTTTGCAGGACGCTCAAGTCACCTTCCTTCCAGCTACACAAGAATATCAGTACTGCATTGGTTTAGACCATTTCATCCAGGGTCACTTGATGCGCGAGGGCCCTGGCCATACTCTTTTCATGTGCTATCCTGGTTTCATCGATGAAGTTGAGCTTCCATGCCCAGCTTTGTCGCTGAGATCAGCGAGAAGTCTAACCATGCAGCTCAGAAGGAGGGAACCCGCTCGCCACAGTGTTGCAGGCCCTGCAACACATGGCAGGTGGGCCAGGCATGATGACGAAGCCGGAACTTCTACCGCGCCACAGCCCGAGTACCGCTACCAGCAGCAGCCCGAGTACGACTACCAGCAGCAGCCCGAGTACGACTACCAGCAGCCGACAGAGAACCCCACGGCCAACATGAACTTTGAGGAAGCATTCGACTACCACCAAGGAACAGCAGGCTACGGCCCGCAGGTCGGACCATCCGCCTCCGCCAGGTATGACTACGAGAACCCGGTTTCCCGAGGGATCGCTGATCTTAATACCAGGATGGAGACGATGACGCTGCAACAACAGCAACTCAGAGATGCAGTTGCACACAACACTGATCTCACGCAGCAGAACTGGGGGATGACCACATCCCTCCAGACCGACATCCACGGCTTCTTCGACTACATGCACTACGACCCCAACCAGAACTACCAGTGAGCTTCATCGAAGCTTGGGGGAGTCGCAGGTATGTCGAAAGCCGTCGCCGTTTGCCTTGCCGTTGCCTTGCCGTTGTCGTTTGCTGTTATCGTTTGCCTTACCGTTGCCTTGCCGTTTGCATTGCCGTTGCCATTTGCCTTGCCTTGCCTTGCCGTGCCATGATGAAATGCTTAAAAAAAACATAAAGAAAAATAATAATAAAAACAAAATAAAATAAAAGCTCCAAAAGATGTCTTTATGTATGGAACTATGGTTGAGAACCTCTGGAATGATGAATAATTGCTCTGTTTATGCCCTCTAAGTGCCTCGTACTTAATCCTTTACTCTTGAGTATTTGAGTTCGTTGGCATTTAAGGATCCGCCATGATAAAACTGTGGGAGCAAGAGCACTTGTTCATTGTTTAAGTTATTGTGAGTTTTGATATGGTTTGTTTCGAGGTATAACTGCATGCTTAGTAAGGAACCTCTCGGAAGTTTTTATAAAATGTTACATGGTGAATCTTCCTCGATGGTTTAAATGTCCTATCCAGAGCCTAAACAGTTATACATTTATTGAAACTACCATATGCTATCTTGAGTTGCTTTGAGTCTTTCGAATGGTGAAGTCCGCTTGCAGAAGGTACTTGACATTCACCGGTCTTCCCATCCACCTCAGCCTCAAAATGTCCGACTAGTCAAAGTCCCACTCCGGGGTTGACGTCCACCGTCGATGACATACACTCACCTCATCACAAAGCTCACCCCCAAAAGGTCCTCAACTACTCCATACAAAGCTGAATCCCTCTCTGTTACCAAAGTAAGAGAAGAGATGTATTCGAAAAAAAAATGGAGACAAATGCTCCATCTAAAAAAAAATGAGAGAGAAACAATAAGGAGTCCAAAGACCTTTGAACATTACACCTTCTCCCTCTCCATTCAAACCCCATGAATTCCAAAGACTGGAATTTGACGAGTACCATCGCTCGCGGACCACTCTTCGACTCGACAATAGAAGTAACCAAGGTATGCCACACTTACCCTACCTACAACTCCACTTCAGCCTTAGTATAGGGAAACATTGGTCAATCCCGACCAAGAGTGAGGATTAAAACACCTTGAGTGACTCGAGAGTACCATCAGGGAATGAATCAACCATCTTTTGAAAAAAAATTCATATCTTCGAGATGGAACCTGAAAAGTTGCAGGAAATACTTTAGAGATGACCGTTCAAGCTCTCAATAGCCCAAAATGTGAATCAATGCAGCCCCACGTGGAACCATGGTATGAGTTCTCTTTTATGCCAACTTATTCAAGTGATTCTTTGAAGTTTTGGCTTAAGCACAGAGTACTTTAAGAGTATAAACATTGAAGCAACTCCTGACCTACCGAACCTAGAGTTTTAGCCTTGCTCGAGGACGAGCAAGAGTATAAGCTTAGGGGTGTGTTGACGGCCATTATAACTTCGTAGTGACCGTCAACATTTCGGTAAAATGAGGATGATCATACCATATTCCATACATAAAAGTATTTTTATTGACAAATTCCACAAGTTTTGGATGAGTTGTGCTTGCAGAATGAAACAGGAGAAACAAGGGCCAAACCTGGCACAGGGCCAGGCCGGCCGGCCTAGGCCAGGCCGACCGGCCTCCCCTGGCCAGGTCTGGCCACGTCATTGATCCACAAGCCATGCCAAGTGCCCAGGATGATCAAGCACCGTGCAAACAACGTCGGTTTGATCCAAGGACCCGGAAGGCCTAGAGGTGAAAGCACATGGATTGAAGGGCCCACATCCTAGAATTCTCGGACAAGCTTCAACTAAACACAACTGTTACCGACCTTGGGAGAGCATCAGGACCGTTCCTGCAGAGGACGGTGCCAAGTGGCACCAGGGCCAGGCCGGCCGGGTTAGCCCAGGCCGGCCGGCCTCCCTCTGTGGCCGCCACGTCTCCTCCTTCGCGTGAAGCCTAAGCAGAGCCTTGGCGTGCTAATGACGCTGACATCCACCCCCTGGAGGCTATAAAAGGAAGCTCATTCACCTTGGGAACACACACACCACATAACTCAAGTCTTTACTTGAAGGGAGCTCTAGTATCTTTTTCATTTCTTAGATTAGGATTAGAGTTGGGAGTAGAGTCGAGTCGAGCTTAGCTCGGATCTTTGGAGTCTTCGGAGTTCTAGTAAAGCTCTTGTATCCTTTCCTTCTTTTGAAGAGTTTATTTATACAATTACTTTCTTACTTCAGAGCTTAAGTTATCTTTTATATTTATCTCTTGCTCTTCTTTAAGAGTAAAGATCTTGCTCTCTTTAGAGCAAAGTCCTATCCCCTTTAGTTTTAGTGTAGAGTTTAGTTTAGCTCTACCGGGTTTTATCTCGCGGGTTTGCACGCCTTGACCGGGCCGTAAGACGCCTTAGGGAAGACGGGGATTTCTCTTGACAGGCCTCAAGAGAAATCTTAATCATCGAGTGCAGACGTGGTGTCTGGCTTGTTGATTAACTAGGAAGTGTGTTGCACCCCACGGTACTGTAGTGGTAGGTGGCAGGTGGTGACAGCTCTGTCCGTCCTTCATAGTCCACCACATTCGGGTGTATTCATAACAGTAGTGCTGAGCCCGGAGAACCCCCTCTCTCACCCCGTTCTGAGGTTCTCCCGTTCTAGCCGTCGAAGCGAGCTCTGTTCCCGGTATCTAAGCTAGGGTCTAGGCTAAGGCTAGAGTGCCTTTTGCTCTGAATTAGAAAGAGTCTAGGTTCGGTTTCTCCCAACGTCTTTCCTTTTCTTTAGAAATAGGTGCTCCGTGTGTCGCTGGTCTTTTAGACCTTCTATCCGGTCATTAACTTGACCATTATCCACCCAAACCTAGAGTTTGTGCCCCTGGGTTTGTGGCTTGATATTTCTGGCAAGATATCATTTCATTCTTCAATACACTTTAACCATCTGCTTCCCTGCGGAAATATAAATACGATACCCTGGGGTAACTCCCACGGTGAAGTGCTACAACGAGATATATTCTGTGCGCTTGCAGAATTAATTTTGCATACAACGACATATATCTACGCGCTCTTGAGCGTTGCTAAAACGTGACGCTAAGGAGTGCCAACAGCTAGTCAATTTTAAGGCAGTTCCAAACTACAACTACCTTGTTCTAAACATAGCTACTCGCAGCGGCATCTTATCACTTCGAGGAACTTTGAGACTTCATTGTTGCTGCAACAAAGAAGTCATCAGGAAAGCTACCACTTCAATCAAGCAAATTTGGGCAAGGCAGTGAGACTTCCCCTACAGGCGACAAGTCGATGGTAACTACTCAGCAAGAACTGGTATCTTCTCCCAATAAAAAGACCCTGGATTTAAAGGGAATTAGATTATCGTATGGAGTAGTTTTTACAAATCAAAGTAACCCAAGGGCTTATTACTTATCTAACCAGTCGCTCTTATATAGATATATAAAGTACTATCGATTGTGTTGCCATGTAAAACATTCTTTGCGTAGGTCTTTCGACTACTTTATAAATCCTATCGCCATGAGAAGGTACATCTCATAGGCTTAAAAAAAGTAGTCACGGTTTGCGCACAAAACTAGGCGCTACAGACTTGGTAGTTCTAAATTTCTTGGGCACTAGTCGAAGAGTTTGGTGGCCAAAATCTGGAGGCCTTAGCCTTTTTTGAAGAAAACATGGATACATAAATGGAAGATCGAATTAGAATAGATAAACATACACTAAAGCAATTTTCAATAAGATTTATTCAATAAGAAGCCCTTTTCAATTACATCAAAGGACCAATGACTTACGAGAACAAGGACATCCAAAGATCAACCATTTACATGAACAAACACAACAACTACTCTTCAGTAGCCATACAGGTTGATAACGTGCACACGGTCCAAGATCAGGCAAGAAAATGCTTATCCTTAGCACTTTACAAGCTTTCTCCTAGCATCAAAGCACGAAGACAAAGTTTTGTGGAGGGACGGAGTAAACAGTGAAAGAACAAGAGACACGGCGGGATGGAGGGCCTCCGTCAAGCAAAGCACAGAAATGATGAGCTGGTCTGTTGCCGACTACATCTCCTTATCTGCTTGCAAGCTCTCTCCTAGCAACAAGATTTCAAACATAGCAAGCACTAGCCCTAGAAGGACGAAGGAAGCAGAAGACCAAGAAAATTTCTAAAGCAGCCATATCTTCAATAGCTTGAGGGAAATCGGCAACAAACATACCTATTTATAATGAAAATTGGAGCAAAAGGACAAGTCAATATTCACACGTGAACCTTTAGCTCCGCACAACATCATTTGATTCGATCATATCTGATTAGCAGGGTAACAACGCTGCCCAGCTCACGGCGTAAGTCATAGGCTCAAGAGTTCAAGGATCACGACATGAAAAGTACAGTGCTTCCTTTTTAGAGGAACGCAATTTTTCATTTTGTCCGGGCTCTTCGGTACTTGAAACAACCAAGGGCAATCAAGTCCAAGAGAAGAAGTTCAATAAAATTCCATGGGCCACAAAAAAATACCTTTCCAAAAAATCTTCAAAGAAAAAGATGGTTTAATATGGTCATTGCCGGTCTAAATGAACAACAAGTTTTCCAGGACCTCCGTGTACTTATTTCAAAGGAAATAAATCCAAACGACAGGAACCTGAGGAGGTACGCTGGCCTGACAGCAACTTTTAGATCCAGATCTAAAAATAGTGTCTGAAAATAAGGATAAGCGGATTTAAGCAGTCCATAAATGAAACATCATTTAGGCACGCTGGCCTCAGAATAGCTTGACCTAACTACAACTCAGATTACTCAAAGTACTCGACGAAGTGCAAGGAGGAGGAACCTAATCCACGTATGTTTTAGCTATACATGATCATTGGCCGAGTCGGGTCAGGTTCGGGCCCGGCCAGAAAAGGACCCGACGACTTTTGTATTGACCTGAGCCTAACCCGAACTAAGCATCGGGCTCAAAATCATGACTCGCACGTCAAGCCGAACGGAGAGTAAAAAAATCAAAATAAATGCCTAGTTATTAGAGCCTAATCACACCAATCATCACAGATTCACACTTCCACACAGACATACACCATCACAGATTAAAACAATCGGAAAACATTCACACATAGGTTGCTCTAAATAAAACAATCTGGACATGGTTGCCAGATCTCTTGATTCTGCAGCGTTGGATTCGATTTCAAGGCCTGCGACCATGGGGATGGCATGAGACTCGACGTTTCCCACCTCGATGGGATCCAGCCGCTGCGGCAACACTTGCCTGGTAGCTGGCCCTAGAACGAGAGGAGAGGATAGGGGGCAGAGCAGGGGGCATCATTTGTCCAGCGGCTTGTGCGGAGAGGAGGGAGACGCCCCTTGACGAGGGTCGGGTCGGTAGCCAGGTGTTGGCGCCTGTTAAGTACTAAAATATCCGCCAATATTCTCTACTAAAGTGAAGGATTAACAATGTTAACACACATATTTCCCTTCGAATAATGTATAGATATTTGGTTGCAGGTGATTTGCTGCATAAATAAAGGAAATAAAGGAGAATCCACCTCATGGATCTAAGTGACAACTTCCCGACGAATCAGAAGCCGCCACGCATGCATCACATTGATTGAGAGGCCCACCAGGGACCAAACTGTCAGACATAGAGGCCTAGGGCCCACACAAACACAGGAATACTCCAAAGGAGGATATGGCAACGAGTAGAGACCGTAGCGCAGGATGGCACCGAGCTCTACGATACAAGGAACTAGTCGCTATATATGGAAAGTACTCGTGAAGCGAGAGTTGTACGAGTTACTACTCGAAATAGACTAGGATTCCACTCTTTTCATCATGTAACCCTGCTCGCCAGTGTATAAGGCCGGGCAGGGACTCCACTCAAGAGAGATCAACTCAGATCATCCTAGATCCAAAGAGATACATCGCTAAAAGGCAAACTTGTACTCGTATTTGCTCTATGCAATACAAGATCAGCAACAGGACGTAGGGTATTACGCCTAGTCGACAGCCCGAACGTGTATAAATCTCGTGTCACGTAACCATCGAATTCTAGATTCTGTGAACACCCCACCAATACTCTACTACCTAGGGATACCCCTCAGTGGGTTGCTAGTAAAACACCGACATCTGGCGCGCTAGGTAGGGGAACTCGCCAAGAATCCAATGGAGAATTCGACGCTTCAACAAAATCGAGCTTAACAGTCAAGGAAAGCTCAGTCCACAGCATCAATTCCCAAGGGCGGAAAAACATGTAGGTCACGTTCTCACATCAAGACAGCATCAAGAAAAAGGGATCATCACTAGGCCTGGAGCGGCTCATCAAGACCTTCAATGACATCCAACTGTCCGACGTTGCCAAGGGTCATGAGCTCGAAAGAGAGTTACTCTCGGGTCCAACTCACAAAGGGTACTCCGAATTCGACTCATTTTCAACGGATAGTTCAGAAACCCACCCAACCCGAGCCCAAGTACAGTTCGAGTCCTTTCCGAAAAACCAAAAAGACAGCCATATTAAGAGCATGAGATCAAGGAAACAAACATGGGGACGACAGATCCTGATACTAACATCTGATCTTCGAGTGCACTCATGAGCGATCACCATCTTCTGAGATAACGAAAATTTTCAACAAGTAAGATACGTGATAAAATGAGAAGAATTAGCTCCAAGGATAGGATAAATCAATAACAAGAAGAAATAAAATAAAGATAAAATAAAATGGAATAAAATAGTTTTATATCAGAGTAAAGCGGAAATAAAAGGCTTCTAATCATTAGTATCCTTAATTCGACCATTTTCTAACTAGGCTAACGTTCCTAGAGGCAACACGGCTCTGGTACCACTTTTGTCACACCTGTTTTCAGAAGAAAACGAACCATCTCATATGCAAGTCTTTAATCAAGGCAACTCACATATAATTGACAAAAATAAATATCATAGCGTGCAAGAATAAATAGAGAGTATTAAATAGAATTATTACGAGCCAAGGTTTGTCTCCATAGAATAAATAGAGTCTTTATTTAACGCTGCAAACAAATCTCCACTAAGACCTTGAGGTTACTTGGTAGACACGAAGCCTAGAACTCTTGGAGGTCGTCGTGGAACTCCTCAAAGCTCTCCACGTCTGAACAAATCTCGATCAGTCATTGCAAAAATAAATGAACAAGCGTGAGCACATGCCATACTCAACAAGTGAGATAACGAATGACATAGGCTGAAGGTTTAAGCATTTAGCATTTTAGTTGATCCAATTTTAATTAAGCAAGCATAAGTATAAGTTTATACCACCCACAATTAATGAATAAAGTAGCATAAAGGTGAATATGAGAGCCTCAACAATAAATAAAGTGATTTAGATCAAGTTCTGATAGTATTAAATATGCGAGGATCCAGGCCGCTCGTGACCATGAGCACGGCTATCATGATAGTTTTAATCCTTGCAAGGTTGTACGGCTTTACCCAGCAGAAGTGTCACCCCTTTCCGGCCGAGTTTTGCAAAGCCCCATTAGACACTACCTTTGGTGAATGGCCAGGGATCCACTACAAGACCGTTACAAAGATCCCCTAACAAGACTTGACTCGCATGGTTCCGGTGTCTGGCGCTCATAAACCTCCCTAATGGGCATGTACCTTAGCCAAGGTGACTTCCCAAGAGGACCGGATTATACCGCGACTCAGTCCCCCCTTGCCCTTATCAGGTAAAGTCATTTCAAGTTAAGTTCTCTAATTACTAGGCCAAGGTCAGAGCCCATTAACACTGCGGTTGTATGGGTGTGTCCTGGGTTGTCGCTCCATGTTTCCAATTAAATAAATGATCTTGTTACCGATGCATAGCATAATAGAATCAAGATTAACATAGGGGTTCAATTAAACAGTAGAGTACTAGCAAAGGCCACAACACATTAATTAACCCCCGGTAAAGGCATAATATTCAGGATAGCGTGGCTAGGCATGTCCTTAGTAGGAAAACCCATCAAGATTAAATTCTACATGCAACTAAGGTCGATTGTGCACAAAAGTATGTTTTTAATTTAAATGGGACAAAGCATGACCAAGGCGACTTGCCTTCAGCGAAAACCTGCTGCTGCCCGAACTCCTCGGACTCTCCGAACTCTTCTCCCGGGAAGTCAGCAAAGCGGGGATCGTCTACCGGTACACACATGCAACAAGCAAAAGAAACAATAAGAAAACAATACAACAACCATAAGAAACCAACACATGGTCCACACATATAGATTGTATATAAAACAATGATTCCAACGATATCTTGAACGCGTAAAACGGAGTCAAGATGGTAAAGATATGATATGAACAAGATTAGGGCTTGCTGGCAAAGATCAGGAACTTCCAGGGGCCTAAACATGAATAGAAGGACTTAAACTGAAAGAACTATGAACTGTGGCAAATGAATCTGTAAATAAGGGAAAAGCCGAGGGCTTTTCTACAAAAGCGGTTGACAGCAGCGGCGGAACAGACGGCGGCTGACGCCCGGATGACGTCAACACTGACGGCGTCAACGACGTCGGCGCTGACAGTCACCGTGGACCGCGGTCGTGGACCCGGTCCTCTAGTCCATGGTGGACCAAGCGGCTGGGGGTTACGCGCCATTTTATTCCGAGCCGTCAAGGCCGGATTGGACGGCGCACGGCTGCCCCGACGCTCCGGCAGCGATGGAGGGTGTCGGCGCACTGGCGGCACCATTGCCAGCGGCGGCAGCGCATGCACGCCGGCGGTGTAGGATCTAGGATACCGACTAGAGGGGGGGTGAATAGGCGGTTTTAACTAAAATCAAAGCACTAATAAAAATTATTAGTAACACAAGAGAAAACCTATTTCTACTTGATTCTAAGCTAGGTCAAGGTTTGCAACCTAGGGTGACAAGTATGATTCAAACTCTATGAATGTAAATGATCAAGACAAATAGCAAAATGTAAATGAGTGAAGGAATGAACAATCACACAAGAGACCGAGATTTTTCCCGTGGTGTCGATGACTTGCCGGTCACCCCTAATCCACGTTGAGGTGGATTCAAAGCTTCAACCGCTTCTCTATCAAGTCACACTTGATGTATAAGCCGGCTTGAATGCAATGAACCTCTCCAAACCTCGATTCCACTAGAGTTGCCCTTTACCGCTCCGGTGAGGTGAGCACAAGACCTCTCACAATCTTCCAAGGCTTCTTCACAATCTTCTTGAAGAGCTCAATGGAAATCACACACCAAGCCGTCTAGGAGGCGGCAACCTCCAAGAGTAACAAGCCAATGACGCTTGCTTGATGTTCTCCTAGTGCCTCAATGCTCAATGCAATCCAAAGCAATGCACTAGAACTCTTCACACTCACAAGAATGCAATCCCTTAGCAAATGAGTGAGAGAGAAATGAGAGAGGGGACTCTTGGGTCAAGTGAGCTTTCAGAATGGCCAAGAGAGTGTCCCCAAACCTGTGGGATGAATATATATACTCCCCACCTTCCCAACTAGCCGTTATGTGTAAAACTCGTGAAAACAGAGCACTGGCGGACCGTCCGCCTAAGAGGGGGCGGACCGTCCGCCCGGGCCCAACGGCTACTATTTTAAAAAGTGCTCATGGTAGTCATCCTGTTCATCATGGGAGTGTATACATTTTGCTGAAGATGAGTGACAAACTGAGTGAGACGATCGTCAAGCTGCCTCTGAAAGCCCTGCTGCATGGTCTGAAGGGAGTTGTGCATCTGCTGCCCAAAAGCTTCAAAGTGGGATGTGTAACCAAGCTGCATCTCCTGAAACTGAGAAGTCATGGACTGCTGCAATGAAGCAAAGTATGGGTCAAAATACCCGGCAGGAGGTGCCCACTGATACTGCTGAGACTGAGGAGGGGGTGGTGGAGGCATGGCTTGAGCATCTGCATTCTCTGCCTGTACATGCTCTGCACCCTCTGGGGCTGCTCCCCCTGCTGCTGCTGCTGCTCCAACTTCGGCATTAACATATGCCTCATTGTCATCTCCTGGAAGGTAAGGAGTCAATGGTCGTGTGAGAAAGACTGAGTCATTCCGAAAAGGCTTGTACACAAGATGACGTTCATTGCATTGCCCTTTGAACTTGGTCTTTGTGAGAATGAGTGCCATTATGTATGGAGCAAAGTACAAGTTATACTCAATGTTGGTCTTCTTCTCCAAGATCTGCCACATTATAAGATTAACGACATCCATCTTCTCATTGCTCATGACATGATGCACAATGTTGGGAGCCCATCCAATGAACTTTTCTTCGTATCCACTCTTTGGGAGAATAGTGGCACGGATGATCTTGTTGATGAGAGCGGGATGGTGCCTCAATCCTGTGATAGTGGTGTAGACTCTAGCAATCCCCGTTCTATTTGGCTCATAGAAACCGGTGATGTCATGAAGCTCAAAGAAATTTTCCTCAACCACATCATAGCTCGTGTTATCGGTGATAGACTCATAGTTGATCTCATTTGCGGCTGCAAACTCAGCAAATGTGGCTCGGTACCTCCTCTTGCCAGCCATCCATTCAAGAGACTTCTCAGTCATATCAATTTCAACTGTGGCATAAAACTGACGAATGATGGTTTCATTCCAATCACAATGATTTTCAAGGAAATCCCTTAGTTCTATATTCACAAAGTTGTTCACAACTCCAACCATCACGGGTTGTGTGGTCATATAATTGAAGTCAATTTTCTGGTGCTTGAATACATTCTCTAGGTGAGGCTTGAAACCTAGCACACATGCATACACTAAACATGATATCGGGCCTAGATGCGGTAAGATAAAGCAAGCTACCTATCATAGATCTATAAAACTTTAAATCTACCGGTTTACCTCCCTCATCAAGATCTAGATGTCCATTTGTAGCCATGGGTGTCTTGATTGGCTTAGCATCATCCATGCCAAATTTCTTCAATAAGTCCTTCACATATTTTGATTGGCAAACAAATGTGCCTTCCTTGAGTTGCTTGATTTGAAGACCGAGAAAGTAATTCAATTCCCCAATCATATACATTTCGAACTCATTAGACATCATTTCTCCAAATTCTTCACAAAAATCTTGATTGGTTGATCCAAAGATGATATCATCCACATAGATTTGGCATACAAATAAGTCCTTGCCAATGCATTTAGTGAACAAGGTAGTATCAACTTTCCCAATCTTGAAGCCTTGTGAGATGAGGAAATCCCTTAGCCTCTCATACCATGCCCTAGTTGCTTGTTTAAGTCCATAGAGAGCCTTGGAAAGCTTGTACACATGATTCGGCTTCATTTGGTCCTCAAAACCGGGGGGTTGCTCAACATAGACAAGTTCACTAATTTTGCCATTCAAGAAAGCACTCTTCACATCCATTTGATAGAGCTTGATGTTGTGAGAGCAAGCATATGCTAATAGAATTCTAATAGCTTCCAATCTAGCTACCGGAGCAAATGTTTCACCAAAGTCCAACCCTTCAACTTGAGTATATCCTTGTGCAACCAATCTAGCCTTGTTTCTCACCACTACGCCATCTTCATTTTGTTTGTTTCTAAACACCCATTTAGTGCCTATCACATTGTAATTCTTAGGCCTTTCAACTAATTCCCAAACTTCATTCCGGGTGAAATTGTTTAATTCTTCATGCATAGCATTCACCCAATCCGGATCTTGAAGTGCTTCATCTATCTTATTTGGCTCAAGAAAAGATACAAATGAGTAGTGTTCACAAAATGAAGCAACACGAGATCGAGTTTGAACACCTTTTCTTATATCTCCAACAATTTGATCAATGGGGTGATCCTTTGCAATGGCGTGTGGGACCCTTGTTTCAACTACCGGCTCTTGAGGTTATGTAGATGGAGATGTAATTGGTTCCGGTTGAGCAATATCATTTGTAGCATCTTCATGGCTAGGCTCAATTGATTGTTCAACTTGATCATTTTGTATAGATGTTGATGGGTTCACTCTAATAGAAATATTCGGATCCATATCCTCATCCTCATCTTCCTCTCTTGGTCTCACATCACCAATTGATATATTCTTGATAGCATCTCTTACATCACTTGATTTATCTAGTTCATCTTGACATTCACTTGATTCATCAAAGTTTACATCACATGTTTCCTCTACTATGCTATGAGTCTTGTTGTATACTCTATAAGCCTTGCTACAAGATGAATACCCAAGAAGAAATCCTTCATCACATTTACTTTGAAATTTTGATAACCGTGAGCCTTTCCTAAGAATATAGCATTTACACCCAAAGACCCGAAAGTATGAAATATTTGGTTTTCTTCCAATGAGTAGCTCATATGGAGTCTTATTCAAGAATCGGTGGCAATAGAGTCTATTTGATGCATGACAAGCGGTGTTGATGGCTTCGGCCCAAAAAGAATCCGACACATTGTATTCCGAGAGCATTGACCTTGCCATATCAATCAAAGTTCTATTCTTTCTCTCCACAGGACCATTTTGTTCCGGAGTGTACTTGGATGAGAACTCATGTTTTATACCCTTTTCATCACAATATTCATCAATTCTTGTGTTTCTAAATTCACTACCATTGTCACTCCTCACTTTCTTCAATTTGAGCTCAAATTCATTTTCGGCCCTTGTCACAAATTTCTTGAAAATGTCGCACGTGTCGGCCTTGTCATGAAGAAAGAATACCCAAGTATATCTTGTAAAATCATCAACGATCACAAGACAATAGAAATTTCCACCAATACTTCTATATGTGGTTGGTCCAAACAAATCCATATGCAATAATTCCAATGCTCTTGAAGTAGACATGATACTCTTGGATGAGTGAGGGCTAGCAACTTGCTTTCCGGCTTGACAAGCACTACAAAGTTTATCCTTCTCAAACTTCACATCTTTCAATCCAACAACTAGATCATATTTCAATAATCGGTTGAGTTGTTTCATGCCAACATGAGCAAGCCTTCTATGCCACAACCAACCTTTTGATGACTTAGTGAAAAGACAAGAAACTAAATTTGCATGACTTGATGAGAAATCCACAAGATATAAATTTTCATGCCTAAAACCCTTGAAAATGCAATTCTTTCCATCAAGAGTGGTCAACTCAACACCATCACTAGTAAAGGTGCATTTGTAGCCAAGATCACAAAGTTGAGTAATAGACAAGAGATTATACTTGAGAGAGTTGACCAATAAGACATTTGAGAGAGTGTAATCATTTGAAATAGCAATTTTGCCTAATCCTTTCACTTCACCTTTACCATTATCACCAAATATGATATTATCATAACCGGCGGCTTCATCATCAATAGAAGTAAACATTTTAGCTTCTCCGGTCATATGTTGAGAGCAACCACTATCAAGTACCCAATGTCTTCCTCCGGACTTGTAATCCACCTACATAAGAAGATTACTAGTTTTTAGGTACCCAAACTTGCTTGGGTCCTTGCATGTTTGTGACCAAGACTTTAGGTACCCATATAGCTATCTTTCTAGTGTTATTCTTAGGATTACCAACAAACTTAGCAAATACTTTACCCTTAACATTTTTCTTAAGCACATATGAAGCATCAAAGGATACATCTTTCTTGCCCTTGCACTTGTGAGATGGCTCAACTCTAGTCTTGCAAGTTTGACAAAACTTGAATGAATTCTCCTCTTCATATCGTACATGAGCCTTGCCAAAGGTAGAGTTATTGGGAATGAAAGCCTTTTTCCCTTTCTTGGGAGAATAATCAATCCCATTCTTGTTGATTGGAACCTTTTGGGTTTCCACACACTTAGTGAAATCCGAATGACTCTCAAACCATTTGGTGAATTTCTTGGTCAATTTATCAACTTCCTCCTTAAGCAATTTATTCTCAATCATAAGAGAGGTATCACATGTGAATCCATCATTCATGAAAGATGTATTGCTTGAGCTACAAGATGGGTTAGATGAACTAGGAGCACATGATCTATCATTCAAGATATCACAACCAACACCTATGCTCACATGACTTTTGACTCCTTGTGCAAGAGAGATGTTGTGAGCTTCCTTAAGCTTCTCATGAGTTTCTTTTAGATTTTCATGAGTAGTCTTTAGCTCCTCATAGGAACTTTGAAGAGATGAGTATTTTCTCTCCAAATCCGTCAACTTTTTCTTCTCATTGCACATGTAGTCATTAGACTTGTTAAGCATTCTAACAAGATCATCATATGAAGGAATATCATCTAGT
Source organism: Urochloa ruziziensis (assembly GCA_015476505.1). Lineage (NCBI taxonomy): Eukaryota > Viridiplantae > Streptophyta > Magnoliopsida > Poales > Poaceae > Urochloa > Urochloa ruziziensis. Next base: position 29,535,693 of record CM027124.1, read on the forward strand.
TCATCATCATCATCAAATAAATCATCATCATCATCATTATATGATACCTTGGCTTCACCCTTTGCCATAAGACAAAAAGGAGAAGAGAAGAGTGATGGAGCCTTCTTGATGGCGATGCCCGCTACTCCCTTTGATGGCTTGTCATCCTCATCATCATCATCATCATCAGAGTCGGAGCTAGCATCGGAATCCCACTCAACATAGTAAGCTTGACCATTCTTCTTCTTCTTGAAGAATTTCTTTCTTTTCTTCTTCTTGTCATCATTTTTCTTGTACTTGTCTTTCTTGTTTGGGCAATTTATGATGATATGACCCATTTCACCACACTCATAGCATTTCTTGTCTTCAAATGGATTCTTGCTTGATGATTGCCCTTTCTTGCCATAGTTCTTGTTCTTCATCATTCGGTTTAGCTTCTTGACAATGAGGGCCATTTCTTCCATTGAGCCTTCACCAATTTCATTTCCCTCATTACAATTGTCTTCCTTGGTAGTCTTTGCCTTGAGGGCTATGCTTTTCTTCTCATCATCATTTGCCAAACCACGAGCTTCTCGTTGTGACTTCTTGAATATGTCATGTGTTTGCACTTCACCGAGAACTTCACTTGGGGTGATCTTGCTCAAGTCCTCCCTTACCAAGAGAGTCACAATAGTTTCATACTTCTCCGGGAGACACCTAAGAAACTTGTGAGAGAAATCTTGATCTGGCACATCAAAGTTGAGAGACTTGAGCTCATTGACAATGTTGTTCAATCGATCAAACATTTCATCAACACTTTCATCTTTCTTCATAGCAAACTCACTAAATTTTCCTTTGTATACAAAGAGTTTTGCTCCCTTCACGGTGGTGGTCCCCTCATAAATTTCCTTGAATCTTTCCCAAACTTCAAAGGCCGTCTTGAGGTTCTTGATCCGATTGAACTCATTCACACTAAGACAACTATAGAGCAAATTCAATGCTTGATCATTTAGATTTTCTTTTTCACTATCCGATGGGGAAGGATCTTTGGGATCAAGTATGACATATCCTTCCTCTATGATTTCCCACACCTTCTTGCTAGTTGACTTGATATAGACCATCATTCTAGTCTTCCAATAGTCATAATTGCTTCCATCAAAGAAAGGTAGTTTCCCCGCATGATTCTTGCTATCACTAGCCATTTATCCTACTCTGGGATGATTAAATCCTTGCAAATTGGAGACCACGGCTCTGATACCACTTGTAGGATCTAGGATACCGACTAGAGGGGGGGTGAATAGGCGGTTTTAACTAAAATCAAAGCACTAATAAAAATTATTAGTAACACAAGAGAAAACCTATTTCTACTTGATTCTAAGCTAGGTCAAGGTTTGCAACCTAGGGTGACAAGTATGATTCAAACTCTATGAATGTAAATGATCAAGACAAATAGCAAAATGTAAATGAGTGAAGGAATGAACAATCACACAAGAGACCGAGATTTTTCCCGTGGTGTCGATGACTTGCCGGTCACCCCTAATCCACGTTGAGGTGGATTCAAAGCTTCAACCGCTTCTCTATCAAGTCACACTTGATGTATAAGCCGGCTTGAATGCAATGAACCTCTCCAAACCTCGATTCCACTAGAGTTGCCCTTTACCGCTCCGGTGAGGTGAGCACAAGACCTCTCACAATCTTCCAAGGCTTCTTCACAATCTTCTTGAAGAGCTCAATGGAAATCACACACCAAGCCGTCTAGGAGGCGGCAACCTCCAAGAGTAACAAGCCAATGACGCTTGCTTGATGTTCTCCTAGTGCCTCAATGCTCAATGCAATCCAAAGCAATGCACTAGAACTCTTCACACTCACAAGAATGCAATCCCTTAGCAAATGAGTGAGAGAGAAATGAGAGAGGGGACTCTTGGGTCAAGTGAGCTTTCAGAATGGCCAAGAGAGTGTCCCCAAACCTGTGGGATGAGTATATATACTCCCCACCTTCCCAACTAGCCGTTATGTGTAAAACTCGTGAAAACAGAGCACTGGCGGACCGTCCGCCTAAGAGGGGGCGGACCGTCCGCCCGGGCCCAACGGCTACTATTTAAAAAGTCAAACGTGTCAGAAGTGACCGTTACGGGGTTGGCGGACCGTCCGCCCAACAGGGGCGGACCGTCCGCCTCTTAGTTAGAAAATGATCACCACAAGACTAAGGACTACGTTTCACAAAGGCAGACCGTCCGCCTTATAAAAGTGTCCTGGAACCTCCAGAAAACGTCTCTGCGTGAACGGTCCGCGAAAGGGTCCGCCTCATGCCAAAATTAGCCTGCGGACCGTCCGCCTGTACCCGGCGGACCGTCCGCCTAAGAAAGACGGCATGGCCCCTTAATCCAACACTTAGCCGATTTTCCTTCAACCAGATGTGAGGCAGACCGTCCGCCATCCCAAGGGCGGACCGTCCGCCTGACCAAACTCAGCAAGGTTGAATTCCCTTTAACTTTTGAAAACGAAGTTAGCTCTCATGCATGCACTTATACTATTTGAGCAAGTTGGCACTAGAATCACAACAAGCAACCACAATTGACCCCTCTTAATAGTACGGCTATCTAGCCTATCAATCCGGTCAAATTCTCTTCTCTAAAACACCTTAGGACCGGTAAAAGAAAACAACCTATCTTTTACCTTTTCCTTTAGCATCCTCTTGCTTCAATATACAGCGATATATCGTAATCAATCATTGAAGCTCATCCATTCATCCGGACTAACCTAATCTCATCATCTCAATAGAATTGTTAGTCCATGATGGTTGTCATTAATTACCAAAACACATTTAGGGGCCTAGATGCACTTTCAGGCGGCTACGGGGCACAAGAGCACATGCTGAGAGGACCAGAATGACGCGGAGCCCACCCCGAGGCGGTTGGCGGCGACGGCTTTGGGCCTGGGCGACCGGAGGCGGTGGCTCGGGCGACGGCGGCGCTAGGGTTTGGCGGCGGCGTCGAGGTAGCTCGGCGCTAGGGTTTTGGCTAAAGAAAACGAGGGAAAAAGTGGCGCTGGGTCTAAATAGACCGAGAGGGCACCTTGGCGTGCGGGCCAAGCGATGGGACGACGCGGCGCGCGGTCGGGCTCGAACCCGAGTCGGAACCGGCGCGTTGGGAAGAAGGTGGCGCGGGACCCACACGTCAGTGGCTGAGCGGAGGCGAAGCGGAGGCAGGCGCGGGCGCGCGGAGAAGACGGAAAGCCGAGCAGCCGCTTTCGGCGACGCGCGGCGGAGCGGGCTGCGGCGAGCTGGGCCAGAACTGGGCCGCGGCTGGGCTGTGAGGCTGAAGCGGCCGAAGAGAGCGAGGGGCAAGGTTGGACGGGCCGAAAAGATCAAGGGGCAAAACTAGACTTGCTGAAATAAAACAAAACAACACTCAAACTAAATTTGAATTGAACCAAACTTGAATCCAAACAACTCAAAATAAAATGCAGCAGCATGAATGCAACAATGCAACCTCAACATTATGTTAATTCATGAAAACCTTTTCAACCTGCAATTAATTTAAAATAAATTCTAGAAAATCCTTAAAAACCTTAATTGAGCTTAATTAAATTCTAGAAAATTTTAATTATTGTAAAAGTTGAAATTTAGGGTGTTACAAGTTTCACCACGAGCTTTTAATCTTTTGCTATTGTCATCACTAAATCTCTTTGAATGTAGGAAAAGAAAATCACTCCTCCAGAAACAAGCAAAAGCGGCCGACCGATTCACTATGCTCCTCCAACAGACACCCCCCACATCGGTTATGAAGCTTCGTCAGCGCATGACATCCTTAAAGGAAAATCGGCCAAACGCAAAACTGGCACCACTTCAAAATTAACATCAAAGAAAACCAAGGTGGTGGTCGACGTTCAATCGATAGCTGCCACGATAGCCAATGCGATTCAAGACACAACACAACAGCTCCCATCGATACCTAGTACCGATCCATTATCTCTCAATTTCTTTTTCGTTAACTGCTCTTAACTTATCTTCAAAATCGGTGAAGAGAACATAGGACTGAACTTACCTCAAGCACCTCGCGAAGATTCTCCAACTTCTTCATCATCAAGCCATCCTGCACCCAATCCGATCGGTAAGACTAAAGAACCGATTTCATTATTCATTTAACATCGGTTATTTTTACTCCATACTACAATTGCTTCTTTTAGAGAAAAGACCGATTATCTTCCAGAAGAACCGGCGATTCAAACAACCGAAGTCCATCCTCAACAAGAGACAGAAATGATAATTCCTCAGCAAATACTGGTAATTTCACTTTGATCTTATTATTAAACATCTGATTCTTACTCTGACATCTTATTTCAGAATGAATCGGCTGGAACCTCTTCTGTTGCTGAAGATCAAGCCCGATCGGAACCACATTTATTTTATTACCAAGGCAGCCAACTTAGTTTGATGAGATAAACTTGAAGCAGGTCATCCATTATTTCATCGTCCAATTTCTTATCACTTCTTCTTAATTTTAACAAGAACTTTCTTATCTTTCAGGCCCAAGATTTGATCGACAACAGCTTCTTCGATTTCCCAATCAAAGATCTCTTGGACGAAGAAGAAGTGCAATCGGTTGACAAAAGGATCTCGTCAACTGTGGCCGCTCAACCAACGGACATTAACACTCCAACACTCCCAGAAGATGTCAAAAACAAACTATCGGACCTTCAAATTCTGCTGGAGCAAGATACGTTCGTTTTAGTCCAAGACGCCAGACCGATCCGATCAATTCTTAATCAGTTACGGTCGCACCTCAATCATGAAGCTCAAGCTGCCATCATTCCTGCAGCCTATAACGAAGGTCGTCAAATCGAATTTATCGAGGCCCGACAGAAGATATCCGATCAACAAAATTGGGAATCACTGATAAGGAATCAGAAACAAAGAGGAACTTAGCCAACGCAACTAAAGACAAGATCAGATTCCCTGAATCGAGCCATCCTTCCACAGTGGCGAAAATCGACGAACTGAAAGCTCGCAAAGTGGAACTAGCGAACGAGCTTCGATTGGTTAGCCAAAAGCTCGAAGAAGAAGAAGAAAAGAGACTGTAGCAGCTCCCGACCATGATCGAAGATCTCAACAAGACTCTTAAGGCTCAAGCATCCGACGCTCTCAAACTCCATAGAAGCATCCCGGTGCAACAAGGCTCCATCGAAGCTTATCAGCGTGTCATTGATGACGTAGACCAGATACGCCAACGAGCATTAAATGTGGTCCGATCCCTTCTGTGATGGCTTGTAATCTGGTCACTGCACATTTATGGGCTTGTAATGAATATTATCCCCTGTAGATTTGACTTCTGTCTTCTACTTTAACTTATGCATGATTCCTTGGTTGATTCTCCAGTCTCTGCTACCAATTCACATTGATGTTCCATCTGATTCGCAGGCTTTTTTCAGCCTTTCTGTAATCGAGAAATTTAATGCTGCTCCATAAATACTCTTAACCGAAAACCTCTATAAATATCACACCGACCCCCCTTCACACATCACACGCACCAGTTCTTTGTGGGAAAATTTTCTAACTCAATTCATCCTTCGGCGTTTTTCTCTAACTTTGATCTCTTTTCAAATAACCCAAATGCTCAACGAGATCATCGCATCGCTTCAAGCTGGCAATCATTTCTCTGCAGGAGATGAATACTTTCTCGAAAATCATGCCAAAGAAATCAGAGAAAGATTCCCAACAGGAATTATTTCCGTGCTTCACTCAATCACCGCCAACACCATGCCCCCCCCCCCCCCCCCCCCCCGCGGAATCCACCAAGTTCGTCGTCAAATCCAGACCCTCCAACTCTCACTCTCCCTTCTTGAAGAACAAATCGTTCGCCTAGAATCGAGAAGAGATCTGATAATAAGCTCAGAAAATCTGATAAACTCGACCCGCACTTCAAGGGACGGAACTGCAAGAATCCTTCACGAACAGCAAGAAATCGCTGCGTCCTACGAGCAGCATGAAAACTACCTGAGGGCAATCAGGATAATCCAAGAGTATCTAGACTCCCTGTAATTTTATTTTTATTTTTGCACTAAGGGCGATGTGTATCACATCGGCCATGTATCCTCCGATTTAGATTAAATCGGACTAGGAACCTTCGAAACGGTTGAATATCCGATTCGCTTGCCCTTGTGTGTATTTTCTTGTATCTCTCGATCAGTAATCGGTTCATGAATCTACCCAAATACTAGGGTAATATTTTTTAAATACTTTCCATTCAGAGCTCTTGAAAATATCTCTCCCTTAAGTGTTTCCAAGATGTATGCATTGCCTGACGCACAACGATGAATTCGATACGGCCCTTCCCAAGTCGGAGACCATTTTCCGAATTTGGAATCCTTTGATCCGATTGGCAACACTAGTTTCCAAACGAGATCTCCTCCAATAAAACTCTTGACTTTTACCTTTTTATCGTACCATCGAGCTACACACGCCTTGTCTTTCTCGATATTGCTCAACGCTCTCAACCGATGGCCAGCTAAATCTTCTAGTTCTTCCTTCATCAAAATGGCATAATTTTCAGCCGTTAAATCATCTTGAAAGTCGATACGCCGAGATCCGGTTTTAATTTCCCAAGGAAAAATGGCATCATGACCATAAACCAACTGATAAGGAGACAATTTTGTAGCACCATGACATTTCATCCGATATGCCCACAAAGACTCGCTCAGCATGGCGTGCCACTTCCTAGGACTCTCTTCGATCTTTCTTTTGATCAATTTGATTATCCTCTTATTCGAAGATTCGACCTGACCATTGGCTTGAGCATAATATGGAATAGGGATGAAAACGGTCGGAAACGATTGAAAATATCCATTATCATTTCTTATCATATTTTTTTACTCGAAAACGATACATTCGAAAACGATAACGATAACGGAAAAACTGATATATTGGAAACGATCCCATCGGATCGAAAACATGTCGATAACGGTCGATACCGGAAACTCAAATCGAAAACCCCGTAGATAGTTCCATGCCTTAACCAACCACTTAGCAGTTCACAAACGAAAACGATAAATAATGTGAGTTGCATCTCACGACTACCAACTTAAATTTGCTGCCAACAAGTTCGTAGGTCGCAGCAACCAACAGCCCAACACAAGTTCATGGAAATTAAAATAACAGAAGTTCACTTCGACACTAGATAATAAGATAACTGGAGCAAACGACAGCAGCCTGCAGCTTTTGCTTCACTTGGTAGCCTTGCAGCCTGCCAGGAAGCCTTCTTGATTTCTTCTCAGCCAACATGCATGCGCTCAGCTCTAGAGACCTCACCATATGGTTCACCAGCATTGCTTGCCTCTAGTTGTTCCTCCTACAAAAATTAAGGTCAATTAAAATCGAGGTAAATAACCTGCATACAAGTAAAGATTGAAATTCACACTTATATACATATACCTGAATCGCCATATTTTTTAGCATTGTTTCCAAAACCTCCAGATCACCAACAATTGAAGCAATCTTAGCATCTAAAAGGAATATAGATATATGCAGGTTAGAGAAATGAAAGAAAATCACAACAACAACAACAACAAATGAACCTAGCTAAACTCTTACACCTCCTTTGAGCAGATATCCAATCCTTGGTACAAATTAAGGCTTGTACCATCTCTGGATCTAGCCGGCTCCTGTACGGATCAAGCACACGACCACCAGCACTAAATGCTGATTCAGAAGCCACTGTGGAGACTTGTATAGCCAACACATCTCGAGCAAGTTGAGAAAGAATAGGATAGTCATCTCGCTGATTTTTCCACCAAGCTAGAATATCAAACTTGTTCTGATTTGCTCTAGAAACCTTAACAGGTGGCTCAGACATGTACTTCTCCAACTCACTTGATGCTCCTCCACTAATACCAGTCGCATCATACAAGTAGCTGTCAAGATCATCATCATAAGTATCCATGAACTGATCAGCCGTTGGATCACTACCTCCATCTTTCTTTGGAGCAGGGGTGGCAGTTGCATATGTGTCATACATTTGTCTCAGAACAGATTCAAATTCATCCATATCAGCTTGATAGAACTCAGGACTAGAGAATTTCTTAGTGTAATATTCCACAATCTTCTTCTTGTACCTAGGATCTAGAACACTAGCAACAGCAAGAGCAGTGTTGGACCTCTCCCAGTACTTCTGAAACTTCTCACTCATGGAATCTGCCATCCTACTAATTGTGATATCAGGATTACCACGCCACTCATCAATCATAAGTTTAATATCACAAAAACCTCTATAAAATAGGTTGGCTGTTGGATATAGAGTACCAGATAGCAACTCAGTGAGGTCAAAGAATTTCTTCAAGCATTGCCAGAGTACTATAGCTTTGTTCCATTCTGCATTGGGAGGACAAATTTTTTCATACCTGCGGCGATTCAATGATGTAAGCCTCAAGAAAGCGGGCTTATAGTATATAGCATCCCTCAGCATCAGATAAGTTGAATTCCACCGTGTAGCAACATCAAGTGACAGTCCTTTCTTTGTGTCCAGCCCTGACTCAGCAGCACACTTTATGAATTCTTCCCACTTTATGAATTATTGCTAGGTTCAGCTTTTTCAGTGAATGATCCTGGTCATACCTGAATGGTTCAATAACACTCTTGCCATTTTCAGGATCAGTTCCTGCCTTGAGTTGCTGCTGGCCTTTTACAATCCCATGCTTAGATTTCAGATGGTACCAAAAGCCAGTTGTGCCGGAAACACCTTCACACCTGGCAGAATGCTTGCACCCTGGGTAGTCACAATATGCCCACCATTGGTCAACTAGCATGCCATTCACCTCTACTGTCTTCTTTTCCTTGGTGAAATACTTCCAGACACGTGATGTACGACTCTTCAACTTCTTTGCATCACTTGGCGAATCATCACCAATGAGTTCTTCTTCATTGCCATTTCCATCAGCTGGGTCAACATCATTATTTGGCTCATCATCAAGAAGTTCAATTGCTTCCACTTCCACTAGAGATGCACTAGAAGAACCACACCCATCTGTTCCATTTCCACTACCACTTCCAGTTCCAGATCCAGTCCCTATGAAATAGCAAAATATTAATCAAATTAATTAGTGAACTTTATTTGCTACAATTTTTCTAATAAGAACTAAGCTTATCTGGTAATACTAATGCACATCTCAGCACCAGCTAGACGCAAAGAGCAAAAACAAGTAGTATGTATACTGCATACACCTACAGACCTACTTAACTAACCAAATCATAACTAAACAGATCTAAGTACAGATAACACACGAAACAAACAAGCTAATTACAAGTACAGGGAATCGACAATAAGAGCATTAGTCAGTAGAGAACAAGAAATGAGTACCTTGGAAATGAGATAATGGAAGACGAGAGTCTATATCTTGCAGGCGGTTCCTCTTGGCTCCTGAGACAGAACCTCCCGCGCCTCCTGTTCTTCACGGCTGCTTCTCGCTGAGAACTACAGGTAAGCGGGGCGAAGGTGCGCCTTCAGCTGACGTCTTCTCCATCCTTGAGTTGGCCTGCCGCCTGCGCCGACTTGCCGGGCGCGGCCGCGAGCCTGCGAGGTCTCGACGATGGGATGGACGGCGGCGAGAGCAGCGGGTGACGGCTGTTACTGTGGACGGGGACTGGTCTGTGGTGTGACCGAGAGGGGGAGCCAGTTATATACGTAGGGTTCAGGTTTCGCTGGGCCATGTTGGGCCTTAAGGTTTTACAGACTTTGGGCCATATGCGGCCGGATTCGAAATTTCGACGAAAACTTTTCAAGGGAAACGGTCGAAACAGCTATTCGGTGGTACAAACGTACTGTCGTTTCCGTTCCTGTTGCTGATTCAATTTTTCCGTTTTCGTTCCGTTTCTGAAGAATACCGTTTCCGTTTCCGGCTGATTTTTCGGAAACGAAGCTCGGTCGGTCGGAAATTTCCGTTACCGTTTTCAAGCCTAATATGGAAAAGAATTTAATAACTTAATCCCCATGCTTGACACGAACTCTTTAAATTCTCCAGAAATAAACATAGTTCCCTGATCGGTAGTTATAGTCTGAGGAATACCAAATCGGTAGATAATATGCTATTTAACAAATTCAATTATATCAGCCGATGTCACATTTTTCAAAGGAATAGCCTCAACCCATTTAGTAAAGTAATCAGTCGCCACCACTATAAACTCGTGATTCATACTAGATGGTGGATTAATTTGTCCGATCAAATCAATTCCCCATCCTCTGAACGGCCACGGCTTAATAATCGGATTCATAGCCGAAGCCGGAGCCCTCTGAACATTGCCAAATTTTTGACAATCTTGGCAGCCTTTATAGTATCGAAAGCAATCTTCAAGAATAGTCGGCCAAAAATATCCGTTTTGTCGGATCATCCATTTCATTTTAAAAGCCGACTGATGTGCTCCACAGACACCTTCATGAATTTCGCCCATCAATACTTTAGCTTCTACAGAACCGATACATTTGAGCAATACCACATCGAGAGTCCGATAATATAGTTTATCATCCATCAAAACATACTTGATTGCTTACAATCTTATTCGCCTATCGGTCCTTTTAGAAGGATCATTCAAATAATTAAATATTTCTTTTCTCCAATCATCGTCAGCCAAATCTGATTCTAATATGTCCTGAGTCGGTCGATACCCTGAAGCACTCTGAGCCAACCAATTAGCTTCATGATTATGTACTTTTGGAATATGTTCGATTGTTACCATCTTAAATTCCTTCAATAATTGGAGACACTGAATATGATATCCTAAGAGAATATCATCATTACACTCATACTCCTTAGCTAGCTGCTTCACAACCAACATCGAATCTCCAAATATTTTAACAGCATCGGCTTTAACTTCCCTTAATAGTTGCAGACCTTTAAGAACAACCTGATATTCTGCTTGATTGTTAGTAGCAGTTTCCTCAATCGGTATAGCAAAATCGAAACTTGCCCCCCGAGGCGAGATGAGCACTACACCGATGCCAGATCCAACCCCACAAGCTGATCCATCAAAGAAAAGAGACCAAGGAACTGGCTCTACCATAGTCTCATCCGATCCACAATGTTGAGTAATGAAATCAGCCAACACTTGACCGTTGATAGCTTTAGCAGATTCATAACGCAAATCAAACTCCAAAAGGGCCAAGATCCACTTACCGATTCTTCCATTTAAAATTGGCAATGACAACATATATCGGACCACATCATCTTTGCTAACAACAATGCATTCAGCCGATAATAAATAATGCCTCAATTTAGTACAGGAGAAATACAAACATAAGCATAACTTTTCAACGGGAGAATATCCTGTCTCAGCATCCAATAATCTTCTACTCACAAAATAAACAACCCGTTCTTTTCCTTTCGAACTCCTGAACTAAAGCAGATCCGATTACAGTTTCACTAGCCGATAAATATAATTTGAACGGCTTACCTTTCTGTGGAGGAATCAAAATCGAAGGAGAGGTCAAATATTCTTTAATTTTGTCTAAAGCTTCCTGTTGTTCTTTCCCCCAAACAAACTCTTGATCGACCTTCAGTTTTAGCAATGGAGTGAATGGCTTGATCTTACCAGACAAATTAGATATGAATCTTCTGATGAAATTAATTTTACCGATCAATGACTGAAGTTCTTTCTTATTTTCTGGGGCAACAACTTTATTAATCGAACTGATACTCTTCTCGCTAATTTCAATTCCTCTTTCATGAACCATAAACCCTAGAAATTGCCCAGCTGATACTCCAAAAGCACATTTGAGTGGATTCATCTTGAGACCGTGCTTCCTTGTACATTCCTAACGTGCGTCATATATCGGATAAATGATCGTCATAACTCTCCGATTTAACCACCACATCATCAATGTATATCTCAACAGTTTTTCCAATGATCTCATGAAAAATATGATTCATGGCCTTTTGATAAGTAGCACCAGCATTTTTAAGCCCGAAAGTCATTACAACACACTCATACAATCTGATAGGAGCAGGACATCGGAACACAGTCTTGTGAATATCTTCGATCGCCATTAAGATCTGATTATATCCAGCGTTCCCATCCATAAAACTAATGACCTTGTGTCCTACCGCCGCATCAACTTGCACATCGGCGATTGGCATCGGATATCCATCCATCGGAGTTGCTCTGTTAAGATCTCTAAAATTAATGCAAACCCGAAACTTTCCATTTTTCTTGTATACAGGAACAATATTTGAAATCCACTCAGCATACCGGCATTGTCTGATAAATTTAGCATCTATAAGCCGAGTAATTTCTGCCTTGATATCATCTAGAACTTTAGGATCCGAACGGCGAGACGGCTGCTGATACGGCCGAAACCCTTGTTTGATTGGCAACCGATGTTCAACAACCGATCGGTCTAAACTAGGCATCTCAGAATAATCCCAAGCAAAACAATCTTTATATTCTCGTAACAAAGCTATTAATTTAGTTTTAAATTCAAGATCTAACTTGGAACTTACATACGTCGGCCTAGGTTTACTATCATCTCCTAAATCGACCTCCTCTAATTTAATAGCCGACGTAAACCCATAGCCTAGTTTCCGTCATCCTCTGCATCCATTAAGACAACTCTTCAGGACCGACTGCTTGGATCGGTTGTAAGCCAAAATCGGACATCCTGAGAAAATCAAGATCAATAGCTTGTCCTGATATGCAAGTCACCTCGTAGATCCATGGACATACTTCAGCTGTCGCAATATTGAACGGAGCATCGTCTTTTACCAATTCTACCGAATCTCCAATCCATTGAATCACACATTGATGCATTGTAGATGGAATGCAACAATTAGCATGAATCCAATCCCGTCCCAGGAGCATATTATAAGAACTTTTGCCATTAATGATGCAGAAAGTAGTAGACAAAGTCTTACTCCCGACCGTCAAATCAACACAAAGTAGTAGACAAAGTCTTACTCCCGACCGAGCTGGAGAAGTTTTTCCTTCAAAGTCCCTGAGCATCAGATCAGTCTTCATCAAATCAGACTCGCCCTTACCGAGTTCTCTTAGCACGGCATATGCATGGGATTAACAGTAGCACCACCATCAACCAACATTCTAGTCATCGGAGTTCCATTAATATATCCCTTCAAAAACAAAGGCTTCAAATGCTGTCGGTCTTCTTCTTCTGGCTTTTCAAAAGTAGCAGTTGCCGGCTCCAATGCCAATTGAGCAATTCCATCTTCAACATCCGATTCTATGACCTCATCTGATGCCATAAATTCTCTTGGCAAAATAAATGCCATAAGCACACCCGCAGCTGGAGCATCATCTTGATCACGATCTTAAACCTTCACACGCCAAACCGGATTCTGGTTGCCTTTATTACTAGCACGACATTGTTCTCCTAATTCGATTTGTCTCAACCTTTGAATACGTCTTTTCTGAGATTTAGTCAACCCTTCAGGACACCACTGAGGTTGCGGTTCCTTGAATCGATGGAACGGTTGTCGATCACGAACCGACTCTCTTTCAGGATCTCTTCGCATGATTTCCTCATCAGAAACCCGATCATCAGCTATGTTTTCAATTTCTTGGCTCATATACGGCTTTTTTCTCAATCGGTCTTTTATATCAACTCTACGCCCAAGCCTCTCATGAATAGGAATGCGCCGATTTGAATCATCCTATTTATCCCTACTATTTGATCGTCGATCTCTTAAAATTGACCGATCCCGTTCCTCTTGATTTCGGACATCAAACCGATTAGGCATTTCCTCAAAGCACGGCCTCTTCTTTGGCCGAGTGTTCCAACCTTGCCCATTGCACTCCGGACAATTTTCAGGAGTTGGCAATTTAATTCCTTCTTCCCAACAATAAACGAAGAAAGGACACCTCCAATGATTAGCATTACTTTCCTCATTTCTTCTTTAAATCTAGTCTGTTCATTCTCTCTTTGGAACCTGCTGATCAATCCTTGAGAAGTAATTCGTCTTTCCTGACTCTTAGAACTTCCGGCTTCCTCCGATCTTCCTTTTCCTTTTAGATCGGTCACAGAAACTTGGACTTTAGGATCAACAATCCCTTTCTCCTTAGCCAACTATGAAGTAAGAATTTTCCTGGGAACAACTTCTTCTCTAAATATTTCTACCATGTTAACAGGAAAAGGATGTTGATCAATCTTCATCGGCTTTGCAGGTTTCTTAGGCAACTCAAACTTAATCTTCCCTTGCTCAATAGCCAATTGTAACTGTTGGCGAAACACCTTACAATCATTCGTGTTATGAGAGGTAGCATTATGGAACTTACAGTAAACCATCTTCTTTAATTCTTCTTCTGAAGGAATCCTATGATAGGCAGACAATTTAAGCAACCCCTCTCTTAGTAGCATATCAAAGATCTTATCGGCCTTTGTAATATCAAACCCGAATTTTTCAGGCTCCTTTTTGGCAAATGGGACCGAAATCGGTTTTTTATTCTTGACCCACTCAGCAAGGCCGATTTCTTCTCCATCATCAGATTCAGAGTCAGAATCATAACCTGCATAATTAACCCTTTTCTGATAATTTCTCCTTGGTTCATACTGCCGATTTTCATGCCCAGACATTCTCTGCACAATTTGGTTTATGCTTTCGAACTCCTAATTAGCAAACTTCTCCTTTAAATATGGCAACAGTCCATCGAAAGCTACTTCAGCCAATTATTTATCAGTTAACATTAAGCTAAAGCATTTATTCCTGACATCCCTGAATCGAGCAATGAACGTGGAGACCGATTCATCGTTCCTCTGTCTCATGTTAGTTAGATCAGAAAGCTTCTTCTCATGAACTCCAGCAAAGAAATACTGATGAAACTGTCTTTCTAAATCGGACCATGTAACCACAGAATTAGGTGGCAAAGTCATGAACTAATTGAAAGTTGAACCAGACAAAGTACTTGAAAATAATCGGACCCTTAATGAATCAACATTAGCAGCTTCTCCACGCTGCATAAGGAATCGGCTAACATGCTCAACAGTTGATACATCATCCTATGCAGTAAATTTGGTAAATTCAGGGATCTGATATCGATGAGGATAGGGCAACATGTCATAATTGTGCGGATAAGGAGGACGGATACATGACACTCTGAACCCTTGGCTTTAAACCGAATTGATTTTGAATCACATCGGCTATCTGATATGACCAATCAATCGATTTTTGAGGGGATTGTTCTGTAGGTTGATCATCCGATTGAGACACCGACGGTCCCTTTGACTGAAAATTAGTTGGTGCTGTCGGAACTGGGGGTGCCATCGGAGCAGGCGATGCAGTAGGAGCAGGAGGTACGTAGGTCTGAATCGGCTGAAAAGCCGATGTATTCGATTGACCATGTGGTATCATCTGTCCAAACTGCTGACTATCGAACGGAGAAAAATTGGCTGGTACTCGAATTTGCTGTATAGTCTTGTGATTACTATCCACTAGAGACCAAGTTCTCCATCACTATGTTTAACCCAAGCAGCTACCTTCTCCCAGTGTGATAGTTTCTTCTTCTTTCTTCTTACCAAAATCGGATGGCATGCCCCAACCCGTCTGTGGATTATACGTACTAGACCCCAAACCCTTAGAAGCTGATTGAGGTGAAGCATGTACTCCTGCCATTTGAGAAACTGGTCATCCTGATAAATCAAAGGGCATGGTATTTTCAGCTGCTGATCCAGTTGGCTGGTTATCCGATTGGTTCTGAGAAAACATAGCACTGGCAGAAGAGGACTCTGCAGCTGCAATTGTGTTTGATGCTAACCCTGCAGATGCTGATGGCGTAACTGTAGCTGAAACTGATGCACTGGCATTTGTTGACGCATTTGGAACTGATGCAAAAGTCCCTGCTGCAGTACTAGATGCAAACGGAACAGATCCGAATACTGGAGTAATAGGAGATCCATAAAAAGGAGGATTACCATAATAAGAATATGGAGAATGATATGCTGAGCCTCTGAATCCCGCTAGTGCTGGATCTTCACGCAGTTGAACCAATACGGCATTACGTACCGTATTTATCAGCACACTAGATTGATTAATAAAAGCATGATGAATAGAGCTATCCACCATCTCCTGAAGCTTCCCTGATGACTCAGCAATGGTGATCGTGCGCGGAAGAGGAAGTGGAGCTTTCTTAATGGCCTCTCCTCGCTTAGTAGCACTAAATGACTTGAGGACACTCATTACGGTATTTTTGCTGATGAAGATCAAACTCCTTCCTTTGTTCTTCATTTAGATCATCATAAGTCACTTCAATGACATTTTCAGGATGAAGATCAGAGCTGTTGTTGTCCTTGGGGTCAACTGGCTTCTTCGGAGGCATCGTGAACTTTTTTCTTCGGGTCCCACCAGGCGTGCCAAAAGTATGTTGACGCAAAAATCGGGACTTGACAGATGCGCAAACACACGAGCGAATGCGTGGCCTTGAAATCCGGGGCGTGCCAGTCAATCTGACCTGTTGTTGATTGATAAGGATAAAATCGGACGTTAAGAAACAGCTAAGTAGCCGATTCTCTCGTTAGTGAAATCGAATGGTGAAGGACCGATTCCGATGTATAGTGAGACAACACAGGGAGCTGATTCCGATAATCAAACAGCGCAGAGCCGATTGATAACTAAGCAATAAAAGATGACCGTAAAGTGATCCGATAGAGCTTAGTGAGACAACGCTTAGAACAAGACTAATCAGCTATTAGATAAATCTTAAGATTAACACTTTGGCAGAGCCGATTGGATAGAATTCTAAGCTGGAATAATTGGTGATAAAAGCTAAAACAGCAAGAAAAGACTTGTAATCTAGCAAATATCGATAAGTGTCGAATAAATCTAAACGAAGCAACAGTGATGCGCCCGATGCTAAAGCTTAGATATTACTCAGTAAAAGCGGAACTCATGAGCGAGCCTTGGAGATCTGGATCGCCTTGACTAGCTCAGGAGAACTCGTGAAAGAGAAAAATCTTGACGAAGTCGTCGACTTGAGAGTAAATTGCGTAAAGTAGATGCGAAGTAGTAAAAGTTTTGTTGTCTTGATGTGTATGTAAACTCCTTACGACCCTCAGGGCTTATATTTATACCCTGTAATTACAAACTCCTAGTCGATTACGACATGAACAAACTTGACACGAAAGAAATAAACTATTTAGCTAAGACTCTTAATAATACTAGAAAATTGGCCCACAATGGCCCAATCTAGCCCAAAGCTCTCGACGCCTTTGATCAATCTCTCTAAGTCCGATCCGATTCTGGAGTCTTGAGTCCGACTCCGATTTCGATTCAAACTCCACCCTTGACTCTGACTCAACCCTCATCAAATTTCCTCAAGCGTCGGCTCCAACTCGTGTCAAAAAACGTCATCAACAGTTTACAATGGTGGGTAGGCTGTAGGCAAACGTCGATGATTCTTTTTGGTCAGCTGATGCTTTTGTTCGGCAAAAAATAGGAAGCGGGCCCAATGTTATGAAAAGTGAGGCCGACGTGAGGGGTAAGGGGTAAATTAATGTTTCAAAAAAAAGGGTAAGGGGTAAATTTTAAGTGAGAATTGACATCTATTTTGTCGTATTTTATAGTGTAGATAGATATTAATTTTAAACAGCGGAGACAGAGGAGTGACTAGTGCGGAACACGACACCGGTGAGAATGGATGCCAACGCTGTCACACCGGGTAATGATGTGATCCTCGCCCGATCCACTGCAGAGGTTTCCAGATCGCATCCCACACAAGTTAAAAAAACTCGCTAGATCCCAATATCCGCACCGCACTCACGCGTCTTCCTTCCCTTCCGAAGTCGACGGCACCCGTCTCCTCCCGCGCCGCCGCACGCGAAAGCCCCAACCCTAAACCGGCTCCGATCTCGCCCCATGGCCGGCAAGACGAAGGAATTCGACGGCGCCAGCCCTGCGTGAGTCCTCCTCCTTCGCCGTGCGCCCATTGGGTTGCTTTTCTGCGCCGCGGGAACGGATTTCGCTGAATTTTGTGCTTTTTTTTGTTTGTTTGCTTCATGCAGCAAGATCTTCATCGGCGGGCTCTCCAAGGACACCAGCATGGGTACGTGCGGACCCCTCCTGCTTTGCCTTTTCATGTATCCCGTTGTTCGTTCTGGCGTCTTTTCCTTGATTTAGTTAGGGTTTGCTCGTGTTAGCTCAGATCTGGTCACTAGTTGCTTGTATTGGCGTTTATCTTGTTACGAGCGCGGTAGCTTAGTTGATCCAGTGGTTTTTAATTAGTTGGAGAATTTGTGTGTCGTTTAGGTATATGATTGTTCTTTCACTAAGAAAGCATATCTAATTTAATTCCGGGAGCACTGAATTGCATTTTTGATGTCTTGTTTATATGGGGCGAGGAGCTACTCCTTGAATTTCTTGTTTGTCTCAGGTTTGGTAACGTACTAAAGTGGTAGTTATTTGATGTGTTGATTTTCTCTTGAGCTCATGATGCTGGTCAGGTTGGGCAAACTAATCACCAGTTTGTGTGATAGATATACATGTTTATTATTTTGCTCTGCATCATTCTTATGAAATGCCCTGGCAAGCCGTGTCCTGTGAGGCTGTGACTTTGCAGTGACAAGTTATTTTAGCACAGTTGCTACTAATTTTCTGTAACTTGCGTCTCTTGAATTATAGTGAAACACAGTATGTTTACATTATGAGTGTCTATGCTATGTTTCCGAAGCAAAGTACTAAAAGAACTCATGTCAAAACAAGTACTTGCATATTTCTTCTGGCATATTATGATACATCACTGCTTTAAGGTGATCGATTAGGCCTGTGACGTGTATGTTTGATAAAGAGTAAATTTCACTGGGGTCCATTAACTTTTGCCTCCGTCCCATATAGGTCCGTCAACTAAAAAGCTGGTCATCTGGGTCCGCAAACTATTAAATAGCGGCGGTGGAGGTCCACTGTCCACGAAGGCAGTATTAGCCTGCGTGGCACTGCCAGCGTGGCAACTATTTGCAAAAAAACCCTGCATCTCTTCTTTCTTCTTCAACACACACCCCTCCCTCCTCTCTCTCTCCTCTATCCTCTCTCCGCTGCCCCCTTCTCTGCTCCCTCTCCTCTCTCCGCCGCCCCCTTCCCTGCTCCCTCTCCTCTCTCCGCCGCCTCCCTCTGCTCCCTCTCATCTCTCTCCGTCACCTCCCTCTCCTCTTTGCTTGCCACCGGTCGACCCCTTCCTCTACCGACGGAGGCGGCGCGTGCCCCTTCCTCCCATCCCTCACCCACAATCTCCTCTCCCACCGGCCGCTGCCGGATCTAGGCGGGTGGCCGCCGGCCGACGTGAGCGCTAGGCACCGGCCTCGCCCACCGCGCTCGCCGCCACCTGCTGCCAGTGAGGAGGAGCTCCGCTGCCGGCGCCGCTCCTCAGCCCGCGCCTAGGCCTTCGCCGCGAGGTGGCCCCGCTGTCCCGGCCGGAGGTGCCTGCACTGGAGCAGAAGGAGGAAGGAAGCACGCATGACGAGGTTCCGCCGTCGATCTGCACCACCCAAGCCGCCGCCGCCGCCGCCGCCGCCGCGCTGGAGCCGGGTGCGCTCTACTGGGGCAACCGCTCCCCCGCCGTCATTCCCGCTTGGGAAAAGGAAGAAGGGAGGGGTGCCGCCCCCTTCCCTACTCCCTCTCCTCTCTCGCCGCCCCCTTCCCTGCTCCCTCTCCTCTCTCTGCCGCCCCCTTCCCTGCTCCCTCTCCTCTCTCCGCCGCCTCCCTCTGCTCCCTCTCATCTCTCTCCGTCGCCTCCCTCTCCTCTTTGCTTGCCACCAGTCGACCCCTTCCTCTACTGAAGGAGGCGGCGTGTGCCCCTTCCTCCGCGAGATCTCGGGGCGGAGCCGCCGGCACGGGGGCCTCGAGCTCAGCCGGCGTGACGGCCTCGAGCTCAGCGGGCGCGGAGGCCTCGAATCTGTACCGTCCTTCCCCGACGCCGGGGCCTCTAGCTCCCGCGGTGAGAAGGAGCAGGGGGCGGAGGAGGAGGAGCGGCAGTGGTGTCAAGCTCGCGGCGAGGTTGCAGGGGCGGAGGAGGACCTGCTCGGCCTCCAGCTGCGCCGCCGCCGCCACGTACAACCGCCATGCCGGAGGATCCCGCGCCGCCCGTAGCGACTGCCGCAGGCACAGGCAAGGGCTGCCGTGGGCACTTGGCAAGGGTCGCGGCCGGCGTGGACACAGGACAAGGTAGTCCGGCCGGAGGAGGCTCGCCAGACCCGGCCCTGCCAGTCAACGAACGCCGAGCTGGGAGCAGGGGTGGCAGGGGTGTGGGTTGAAGAAAGGAGAGACGAAGGGGTTTTTTTACAAATAGTTGCCACGCTGGCAGTGCCACGCTGGCTAATACTGCCTTGGTGGACAGATTTGGACCTCGAGTGCCCCTGTTTAATAGTTTGCGGACCCTGATGACCAGTTTTTTAGTTGATGGACCTATATAGGACGGGGGCAAAAGTTAATGGACCCCCAGTGAAATTTACTCTTTGATAAACTAGCTTCCTACGTGTTTTCAAGCTGTTACTGGATTTTTTTTTTTGTTTTTACTATTGTATATCTGTGCCCTGAACTGTAAACTACTAACCATCATGGAATACATGAAGGTTGCCCGTACTCGCAAGTTCTATTCACGGGCCTTTAACTTGCAATTAATTTCTTTACTTCTCAACTTTGCAGGTACATTCAAAGAGCATTTTGGGAAGTACGGGGAGATAACTGATGCTGTCATAATGAAGGACCGCTACACTCAAAAGCCCAGAGGCTTTGGATTTATTACCTTTGCTGATCCTGCTGTTGTTGACAGAGTGATTGAAGAAGAGCATATTATCAATGGAAAGCCGGTAAACGTTTTTGTTGTGTCTTTGGTTTATATCCCTATCTTGATATCTGCTCACAGTACACCATGTTTCATGAAAGTTTATGCTAAAATAGACAGTTAAACATAACAAACACTTTCATGTATAGTTTGAATTCTCATTCACTGTTATTCAGGTTGAAATTAAAAGAACCATTCCTAAGGGTGCTGCCCCCTTGAAAGATTTCAAGACAAAGAAGATTTTTGTTGGTGGATTACCCTCTGCTCTAACAGAAGGTATACATGTTTGCGTTATTGGCTGCATAGTAGCTAACTAGCTCTAATATTTTGGATAGTAAACAGAAAATTGACACCTTAAATTGATTTGACAGATGAATTCAAGGAGTTCTTTTCAAAGTTTGGAAAGGTGGTGGAGCATGAAATCATCCGTGACCATGCAACCAACAGGTCACGTGGATTTGGTTTTATAGTCTTCGATGCAGAAAAAACTGTAGATGAGTTATTAGCTAAGAAAGGCAATATGATTGATCTAAATGGTTCTCAGGTGAGATCTCATGAAATGCTTTCTGAACTTTGTAAATCTAGTTCCGTACAGTTGGGTCTGCACACCATAATAAATTATGGCTCTCTAGTTAAGTCTATGAGAGCACATCCTGTTGCTTCTTTTGTTTCGGTTGTTTTAGTTGCACTCTTATGAGTGGCAGGTTATTAGCTAACTCCGTTCTTGGAAGTAACCAGTTTTGAAAGAAAATATAGGTTGACTTTCTTGCTTTGCTGTAGGTGGAGATCAAGAAGGCAGAACCAAAGAAACCCTCTAACCCACCACCTCGTTCACTTGATAGCGAACCTAGGGGCCGTCCACATGCAGAAAGTTATGATGGATTTGGCAGCACTTATAATTATGGTGGTAGTTTTGGCCCCTATAGATCACCTGGAGGTTTTGGTGCTAGGCCTGGCAGCTACAGTAGTGCTTATGGTCCTGGTGACTATGGTAGTGGCTATGGTGCTTATGCTGGAGCATTAGGAGGATACCGGGGAGAATCTTCGCTCTATTCTAGTCGCTTTGGTAGCACTTACGGAGGAGGCTTTGGTGCGTATGGTGGTGGCAGTTATTCTGGTGGATTAGCTGGTGCCTATGGGCGTGATGCTGGGGGTTATGGTGGTTCTAGCTATGGGCCTAGTTATGATTCTTCAGGTGCTAGTGCTGGTTCTGGTGCTGGGTATGGCACGGGTGGACTCTACGGTGCTAGGACAGGCTATGGTAGCACTGGTGGCAGTGGTGCTGCTGGTCGTTACCATCCATATGGAAGATAGAAAAGCATCAGGTGCTGCTGTTTGCTAGAGAAGCTTGCAGAAGATCAAATTCTAGACATGCACTCAAGAGATATTGTCTGCATCTAGAAAGGCTTATTGAAGTTCAATGCAGTTTGCTGTACTACTTTAGATCAAACTTGTAGAACTTAAAACCACTATTTTAGTGTTTGGAATTCAAGCATCCTTAAGGCTGGCTATGCACTTTGATAGATAGAATTCAGTGAGTTAAAGAAAGCCACTAGTTTAGTTTAAGTTCTTGAGTTGTCTTTTTAGGTCTTTATTATTAAGCCTGATGACAGTATGGGTTGGTTCTTTGTTAGAATAGATGATTTGCTTTGTGTTTTTATGAAGATTGTGGTAGTTTGTCTGACTTGAGCTATGGGCCAATGTTGATGGTGGTTGCTCCAACACAAGCCTTGTTTCTCTAGTTTAGTTATCCGGGGCATAACTTATGTTTGTCTGTGATGATGATTGTCACAAAAGTTTTTTGGTCTTCGGCAGTTGCATGGGCTATTTGTTTGGTGGTGGTTTACAAATTATTGTGAGTTGCCTCACATTTCGTGATTAGTATTTGGACCTCGATTGGTATGGAGATGCTTGCAATGGGAAGGGATTTTTTTTTTGGGTACTCTGACTGCAGTTCGCAAGCTTTCATATGCAACAGATTAGTTGTTTTGATAAAGGATTCGCTCGGCTTTTATAGAAAGCATTGCAACAGATAACTGATAGCATTGAGTTTCACAGTTCTGTGCTGAGCTTAAAGTTCAACAGTTTTTTGATGCACATCTTTGTTATCTGGAAAAAGTAATCCAAATGCAGTGATTGCCCTTTCACTGTCAATGTAATCAGTGATTGTTGCAAATAGTGACCCTGCGGAAGCCCAGTAGTACAGGAACTATAATTGATTTCAGATCTAGTTATTTGTTTCTTGTCAAGTACGTTTTCTTTATCGCGATTCGTGAGAATGTCGTGCACAGTTTTCATTTTTCTGGTACTCAGTCGCCGCCACGATTTTAAAAGACTTCGCTGGCCTTGCTGTTTCCCCGTTCCAAGCCTAATGGCGACGCGGAAATAAATTGTTGCCGTCATCAGAGGTTATAATGCTTGAGAACTGACGTTTAGCAAATTTTGTCCGTCCGTCGAATATGATGATAATAGCAAAATTGAGATGGGTGATTGTACTCACGACGGGTAATGGTGCCACGGTGATCCTAAAAAACTATCGTAACATGAAAAACAATATACCCACTAAAAGAATAGGAAAAAGTCTAAATTACTCCCCTCAAGTATAAGCAAAGTCCGGATAACCCCTTAAAGTATGTTTTGGTTCAGTTTACCCCATAAACTATGACATTTGGTTCAAATTACCCCCTAATACAATTTGTCTTTTTTGTTTCTCCATACATAAGTGAAATCTTGAGTTCAAAATTTACAGGATGGTAGTTGGCATTGCAATGTATGTCAAAAAAATATATTATAATTTTTTGTCATTATTTTTCACATAATTTTGTATCTCAATGATTAATATATTATCAAATATCCTACCATATGTAAATAATGACAAAAATTTCATGACATATTTTTTAAATATTTGTTATGATGTCTACTGTCATCTCACAAAGTTTGAATTCAAAATTCCACTTATACACGGAGAAACAAAAAAGACAAAT
Source organism: Urochloa ruziziensis (assembly GCA_015476505.1). Taxonomy (NCBI): domain Eukaryota; kingdom Viridiplantae; phylum Streptophyta; class Magnoliopsida; order Poales; family Poaceae; genus Urochloa; species Urochloa ruziziensis. The sequence continues at coordinate 29,559,393 of CM027124.1, forward strand.
TGTATTAAGGGGTAAGTTGAACCAAATGTCATAGTTTAGGGGGTAAATTGAACAAAAACATACTTTAAGGGGTTATCTAGACTTTGCTTATACTTGAGGGGAGTAATTTGGACTTTTTTCAGAAGAATAACTAGCTGTGTTGTCGACCGGCCAAATCGTGTCGCACTCATGTTCCCAATTTCAAGCAAAGAAATTCAAAAAAGAAAAAAACGATTACAAGTCTACGTCACCCCCCAGACTATGGAAGGTCGACTACTAAACCCCCCAACTATGAAATCGGATATTGCACCCCTCAAACTATACAATACCGTTCAAATAACCCTTCACCAGCCACTAGAGTGGTTTTCTTGGGTGGTTTTGTCACGTTGGAAGCCATGTCACCTCGGACCCACATGTCAGAACTCTCTGTATTAGAACTTCCCCACGTGCCATACCTTTCTCCTACCTCTCCCACCTTGGTATGCTCCTGTCGGGCTCCTCCACCTCCGACGCTCGTTCTGGAGCCCATGTCTGCGGAGAGTGGTGATGGACTGCCTGCACTCCATCTGCTAACACCAGTCTGGGTCCTTTCCATCCAAGGAGGTCCTGTCCGCCGGCACCACCAGGGAGGACAAGAATGGAAGTGTCCAGCTTGAGATCTGACGAATTGATGCTATTCCCGAAGAGTAACCTACGGTAAAATATATCACTCACGTATTTTGATTTTGTCGAGTGATAGCTTCTAAAATTCTCTCCAGAGTATACCCGCAAAAAAAATTATCTCCAGAGTACCTTTGTCCTTGGAGATCTCGTCGGAGCCCCTTCGCCCGGTGGCGCTCGCCTGCAGCAGCAGGCCAGCAGCTCAAGCTCTCAACGCCCGCCCTTGGCCCCATTGATTTCTTCAGAGCCAATGTCGAGTCCGTCCGTGCCGCCATCAATTCCCCACCTCGACCTCCTTTCCTATGGCTGCCCTTGATGTCCCTCCTTCTTGAGCTCCACCCCACACCCGGGGTCTGCCCTTGCGACGACGGCGGCTTGAAGAACCAGATCCTTGCCTGCCAGGAGGAGGAATCGGTGGCAACGAGATTCATCGCAGTGATCGACGCCGCCCCATCAAGTTCGCGGTCAGCACTCAGCATGAAGGACCGAAACGGCGACCAGAGAGGGGGGGAGTGAATGGGAGCCGATAAAAATTCTTTCCAACCAATCCGGCTATTCTCCCAAATCAACTCCAACGCCTCCGAAAGCGATCTTGCCAAGATCACGTAGCCACTGTCAAGCTACTGACCCTAGGAACAAGAAAGACGCAGCGGAACTCGAATCGATCGAAACGAACACAAAACGAACCGAAACGAGGCAAAACCTTCTCTACCCAGCCAGGGGCGGTTTAACCTCTCTAGGGCCGGTTTAACCGCCTAGGGGGGCGGTTTAACCTCCTAGGGGCGGTCAAAACCGGCCTGGTCTGGGAGCTCTCGGGAAAAAGTCAACTCATGAGTAGATCTCCCAAACGGCTTGAGCTCTTGAGACGAAACTTTGGGAAGATGATGTACACCTCTAGTGGAGTATATTCCCCAAAGATCTCGACCTCAAACCCACTAGAACTCCGGAATCTCAGATCACGTGAAGAACACTTCCACCCCGAGTTCATCCAAAAATCCCCAAATCCGAAGCAATTCTTTGCGTTTTGAGGGGGCAAATCACCAGGAAAAGAGTGTCCACGACCTCATGTGTGAATCCCCTAAACAAACACGCAAGGAAACGACCTCAAACACAAGGAATCGAAAATCTCCCAAAGGGGCTAAAAGAGCCACGGTATGAACAACGAAATCACACAAAGAGGGATACAATAAAGCCAAATCTTCCATACATCACGAGGTCAACTTCTTTACAAAGAGGCTAGCTATCCTCCCTTCATTCAACCCTCTCAAAGATTTCTCCGGTGAAGCAGTTGGCTAGCCTATGGAAAACTAGAAAGAAAAACTAAAGGAAAATAGTTCAAGTGCAAGGGAAATAAAACTAGACTACCTAGATGACAGCCACCAACCCCTAGGGGGTCTATTATATAGTCCAAGTGGTGCTGCTCTAAAGACTAAGCTACCCCTAAGTGATACATACCCCTCAGGGGCAAATTTGACATTTTTCGCGAAGATTTTTCCGGCTGGGACACCTTCCACTGCAAGCTAGCTTCCCTCCGACGCACGCCTTACAGTCACGCCGCGTGTCCTCCGGATCGAAGCTCCTCGACACCAATTTTGGGCCGGCCCAGGGGGAGGCGGTTAAACCGCCCCTGGCAAGGGTGAACGAGACACAGGCACACTACGGGAAGAGTGGTACCTGTCCCTGTTCCCCATCTCCTTCTCTCGTCTCACCTCCCTCTTCTTCCTACAGCAAAACTCCTATAGGTGACCATCCCTTCCACAATGATCACAATGGAAGCGGACTGGCTTTGGCTTTGGGGTTTCTCTCGGCTGGTAAACCCCACTCTTAACAAAGGTCACTCTCTTTTGGAAGTCGCTTGTCTTTGGGGGAAACTTGGGAGGATCTGGAGTGGTGTCAAGCTTGTTCAACAGGTGGTTGGGTTTAGGTGTGAAGCTGTTCTTTGGAGGAGTTTTCTCTGGTGGTGTTGAGGTGTTTGTGGTGGAACTGGTTTGCTCTCTCTCTTTCTCACCACTACACTCACCAGCTTTCTCAGAACCCAGACCACGACCATCAGCTCTCTTGAACCCAGCAATCAACATCTTAAGCTGTGGCTCGCGACCCGACAACCAACCCAAACACTGTCGCAACTCATCATTTTCATTTTGCAAACGATCAACAGATTGCGCCAGCTCAACATTCCTCAAAGCAACAACATCGCAAGCAGAACAAGAGTTTGCAATAGGAGATTTCAATTCAGCCTCTAAGGAACTAGTCATGGTACGAGATTCAAGCAACTGAGCATGCAAAGTAGGACAAGAAGTACAAGCACCTAACAAAGATGTTCTAGACTTCAACTCAGCAAGCTCAACCCTAGCACCTTCTAGTTCATCAAGGCATGTCATGTGTTTGTCCTTAAGAGCTACCAAATCAGCAAGATGCACATCACAGAAAGAGCATTCAATCTCATCAGAAACAATAGGAGCATCTTTCAGCACACCAATCTCAGACTCAAGCTCAGCTATTCTCTTTCTAGACTCACCAAGCAAAGACTCAAAATCCATCACCTTCTTTCCAGTCTCAGAAAGTAAGGCCTCAAGCTCAGCTACTCTTTCGTTGGACTCTCCTAGCAAAGACCTAAACTCTCTCTTCTCCTTGTTGGTCTTCCTAAGCACATCATCGCGATTATCGACCAACTGCTCTAATCTAGCAATCTCCTTACGCGAAGAGGTGGGATCGGTCAATACCTCATCCTCGGAGTCGGAGTCGGAGTCGTAGTCGGAGACGTTCTTGTTGTTGGAGTCGTGCGCCATGGTGCAGAAGTTCATAGCGACCCTCGAAAGCCCGTTGAAGTTGCGGTTCTTGTGCTTCTTCTCCTTGCGGTGGCCGCGGTCTTCTTCCTCGCTGCTTGAGCTTTACGAGGTGTCGGTGTTCTCCTCCTTGTTCTTGTGCTTGGAGTGGTGCTTGTCCTTGGAGCGGTGCTTGTGCTCATCTCGCGGGCGGTGCTTGTGTTTCTTGATTTCCTCGGGGCACTCGGCGATGAAGTGGCCCATCTTCCCGCATCTGTAGCACGTACTCCCGGCACGCCTCGAACCCTTGCGGTTCTGGTACATCCTCTCAAACCTCCTCGTGAGCAACGCGAGATCCTCCTCGCTCAACACCTCATACTCCTCATCTGGAAGAGACACAAGTGAAGACAAAACAAAGTGTCTGGAAGTGTTAGCCTGTCCATAACCAGAGCCACCGACTAGAGCCAGACTATGGGGATCAGTCGGACTCTTAGCCTTGGCAAGAAACCGTCTGTCAACCTCTGAAGATTTCAACTTCGAGAAAAGCTCATCAACTCTTAAGGTTTCATAGTTAGCCGACTCCATGATCGCCTCAACCTTGGCACCCCACACGGACCGATCAAGGGAAAGAAAGAGCTTCAAAGCTCTGTCATGATCTGTGTATGAGAGTGCGGCAATGTTGGCTTTCATGTTGTTGACTATGGCAGCAAAGCGCTGAAACATCGCATCGACCGACTCACCATCCAACCGCTCAAAGTTCTCGTACTCTCTACGATAAACCGAGAAAAGCCTAGCCTTAACATGACTATCACCACCATGGGCTACCTTGAGCTTTAGCCAGATCTGGCTAGCTAGGTCCTCGCCCAAAACTCTCTCAAACTCCTCAGCCGACAAAGCACGAAACAAGTAGTCGACAGCCCTAGCGTTGGCCTCGAATTTATCTCTTGCACCCTGGGCATCTAAGTTGGTAGGATTGACATAATTTTCATCTTCGGTCACATCCCACAACAACTTTCCTTTGCCTCGTAAGAAAGCGCCCATACGCGCAACCCAGTTCGGACAATTCTTCCCATCGAAGTGCGGAGGCCCGGAACCCCGATCTTGGTACGCCATCTTTGGATCTTAGACTGGTTAGAGTCGCAAAGACTCGTAACCGGCTCTGATACCAATTGAAGGACCGAAACGGCGACCAGAGAGGGGGGGAGTGAATGGGAGCCGATAAAAATTCTTTCCAACCAATCTGGCTATTCTTCCAAATCAACTCCAACGCCTCCGAAAGCGATCTTGCCAAGATCACATAGCCACTGTCAAGCTACTGACCCTAGGAACAAGAAAGACGCAGCGGAACTTGAATCGATCGAAACGAACACAAACGAACCGAAACGAGGCAAAACCTTCTCTACCCAGCCAGGGGCGGTTTAACCTCCCTAGGGGCGGTTTAACCGCCTAGGGGGGAGGGGGGTTTAACCTCCTGGGGGCGGTCAAAACCGGCCTCGTCTGGGAGCTCTCGGGAAAAAGTCAACTCGTGTGTCGATCTCCCAAACGGCTTGAGCTCTTGAGACGAAACTTTGGAAAGATGATGTACACCTCTAGTGGAGTATATTCCCCAAAGATCTCGACCTCAAACCCACTAGAACTCCCGAAATCTCAAATCACGTGAAGAACACTTCCACCCCGAGTTCATCTAAAAATCCCCAAATCCGAAGCGATTCTTTGCGTTTTGAGGGGGCAAATCACCAGGAAAAGAGTGTCCATGACATCATGTGTGAATCCCCTAAACAAACACGCAAGGAAACGACCTCAAACACAAGGAATCAAAAATCTCTCAAAGGGGCCAAAAAGAGCCACGGGATGAACAACGAAATCACACAAAGAGGGATACAAGAAAGCCAAATCTTCCATACATCACGAGGTCAACTTCTTTACAAAGAGGCTAGCTATCCTCCCTTCATTCAACCCTCTCAAAGATTTCTCCGGTGAAGCACTTGGCTAGCCTATGGAAAACTATAAAGAAAAACTAAAGGAAAATAGTTCAAGTGCAAGGGAAATAAAACTAGACTACCTATATGACAGCCACCAACCCCTAGGCGGTCTATTATATAGTCCAAGTGGTGCTGCTCTAAAGACTACCCCTAAGTGATACATACCCCTCAGGGGCAAATTTGACATTTTCCGCGAAGATTTTTCTGGCTGGGACACCTTCCACTGCAAGCTAGCTTCCCTCCGACGCACGCCTTGCAGTCACGCCGCGTGTCCTCCGGATCGAAGCTCCTCGACACCGATTTTGGGCCGGACCAGGGGGAGGCGGTTAAACCGCCCCTAGGGGCGGTTTAACCGCCCCTGGCTGGTCACCTCAGCCCAGCTGCCCAATCTCGCCTCGTCGAGTCCTCGGCCTTGGTTTTGAGGCCCAAACCAAGGGAAACCGTCCACCGATGATTTTGTGGCCAAATCACCAAACCCCGCGCGCAAACTTCAGTTGTTAGCCGCTACCTTGCGCCGGCTTCTCGTCCGCGTACGAGCTTCGGTTGTCAGCCGCTACCTCGCACCGGAACCACGTCCCCTTGCTCGTTCTTGCCACCATGTGAACCGCACTTGATCCATCTGGCCATCGGGTCCCTCGAACCAAGCCTACTTGTCTCTCCGCTCCTCGGAGGCCGCCATGGCTAAGACCTTTCGCGCCTGTTCTTCACCTGCACCAATGCAATCAAGCCGCATTCTACACCTGCAATACTTGAGCCAAGGGAAACGTCAATCCACACCACGTTGTCAATCACTCATCACACCAGGAAGCGACCATCCACCGGTCCTCGGACACACCGGGTCTTCATAGCAGCACGGCAAACACCGCCCTACTCAAGCTCACGGTCGGCGTGGCAAGTGCTTGCTTGATCTGACGCCCGGCGCGACGCATAATCTGGTGGCGAAAGGGAAATAGAGAGGAGAGAAAGGGGAGGGAGGAAGAAGATAGATATGTGGGACCACCATGTAATAATAGAGGCGAAGAGAAAAAAAATGTGGTTCTGTGTTGACATGGCTGCCAACGTGGCAAAAACGCCTAAGAAAACCACTCTAATGGTTGGTGGGGGTTATTTGAACGGTATTGCAAAGTTTAGGGGGTGCAATACCCGGTTTCATAGTTGTTGGGATTAAGTAGTCTACCTTTAATAGTTTTGGGGGCGATGTAGACTTATTCCTTTTTTTGAAAAAAGTTAAATTACTACCCTCAAGTATAAGCAAAGTCCTGGATAATCCCTTAAAGTATGTTTTGGTCTAATTTGCCCTCATATTTGATTCAACTTACCCCTTAATACAATTTGACTTTTTTGTTTCTCTTTGTACAAGTGAAATTTTGACTTCAAATTTTGTGAGTTGATAATAAACATCATAACACACGTTAAAAAAATATATTATGAATTGTTATGGTTATTTTTATACAGTGGTATATTTGATAATAAATTATCGTTGAGATACAAAATTATGTGACAAATAATGACAAAAAATCTATATTATATTTTTCTAATATATATTATGATGTCAACTAACACTGTAAAATTTGAACTCAAGATTCTACACATGTATAGAGAAAAAAGGACAAATCGTACTAGGGGTAATTTTAACCAAATGCTACAGTTTACGGGGTAAATCGGGCCAAAACATAATTTAGGAGGTTATCTGAACTTTAATTGTACTTAAGGAGAGTAATTTGGACTTTTCCTTTTTTTTGCAAGTGTCTTACCATTGAAGGGTATTTCAAGCAAAAAAATTCACAAAAAAAGAAAAAAGTTTATTTTTGGCCATCTAACTATTGGCTCAGTTTGGTTTTGACCATCGAACTACAAAATCGGAAACTTTTGGCCATCCAACTCTTAAAACCGTCCAAATTTGGCCATCGACGGTTTAGGTTGGTGGTTTTGCTGACGTGGGCTCCATGTGGGTGTAGGGCCCACATGTCATCCCTCATCTCTCCACCCTCTCTTCTCTCCTCTCCCCCTCATCTCCTGTCTCTCCCCTCCGCCAACAGCCCTCGCACCGGCTTCCGCCGCGCTCGCCTTCCGCCTTCGCCACGCCAATCTCCAACCTCCACCGCACCGCCCTCCTGTGTTCCTCCCTCGTTGTCTGCCCTCTCCTCTCTCGGCCTCCGCCACATCGCCATAGGTTGCCAGATCCCGTGGCTGCAGCCATGCACCGCGATTGGGTGATCTACGTCTCCATCGTGCCTCACATCGACCGTCGAGAAGGAGGATAGAGGGAGCTCCCCACCGGGGCACTGCCGCCGTTCGGGGTTAGCCCTAGCCCATGGCAGGCGCGTTTAGGCCGAGCGTTGTGCGGGGCAGCCCTTTGGATTTCTCCGGGGTTCCCCCGGAGCATTGCTCCGCTCCATGGGGTTAGCCCTAGCCTATGATGGGTGCGTTTAAGTTGGGCGCCAGGCGGGGTAGCCCTTTGGCTTCCTTCGAGGTTTTCCCGGAGCGTTGCTCTGCTCCACGGGTTTAGCCCTTGGTCCTCTCCGGGTTCCCCCGGAGTATCGTTCCTTCGCGTGTTGTGGTGCACGGCTTAGGAAAACTCAATCGAGGGTGCGCTGCTACACCTCGTTTTTTTGGGGGGGGGGGAATTTTGCGCATCACGTACTAGCTTGTTCACCCGAAGGCCCGCTTCTCGGGGGCAAAACACGAGATGTTACATCCGGGTGCACGAAGCCCACGGCAGTCTTGCCGAGCGGTGGCCACCCTGCTGCTCATTAGTGCATACATGATACAGGTGGAAATAACGGGAATAAGATGGAAAATACGGAAGGCAAGAAGAAAAAACGGGGCTCTTCCGGCTGATAGCTGCGGCGTTGACCCTTTTCTAGGGGAAGTAGCGGATGAGCAGATCGGCGTTCCACGTGTGCGGATCTTCTTCGCCCTCAGTTGACGCGAGTCGGTAGCTGCCTGGGCGGTTGCTGCCGGTGACGATGTAGGGGCCTTCCCACTTACTTTCGAATTTTCCCAAGTTCTCCGCGTTACGGCGTCGTCGCAGCACCATATGCCCGGCTAGGAAAGCGCGGGGCTTGATCCGCTTGTCTCTCCATGCCTTGGTCTCCCGCTGGTAGCGTTCCAGGTTGGCTACCGCCTGCATCCTTGTTTCCTCCAGCGTGTCCTTGATGACGCTCTCCTCCTCGGGTCCGGCGGGGTTTGTTGCCCGGAACGACAAGTGTGTAGCTTCCTTGGGTGTCATGGCTTCTTCTTCGAAGAGTAGCCGGAAAGGAGTGAAACCAGTTGGTCTCGCCACTGTGGTGCGGTGTACCCACTGAATGTTAGGGAGTTCTTCTGCCTAGGTTCCCTTCGGCTCGCCGTAGATTCGCTTGCTGAGAGCGGAGAAGTGCTGCCGTTTGCTCTTTCGCACGCGCCGTTGGATTGGGGGTGGTAAACGGAGGCGAAGCAGGCCGTGATGCCCATTTCCGCGCAGTAGGTGGTGAAGTGCTCCGAATCGAACTGCATGCCGTTGTCGACGGTGACCTCCCTCGGGATGCCGAAACGGCAGATGATGTTTTTGCAGAGGAATTTCACGAGGTTTGCCGCCCGGATGGAGTTCAGCGGCTCGGCTTTCACCCATTTGGAGAAGTATTCAACGGCGACGGCGGCGAAGCGAAAACCCCCTGGAGCGGTGGGCAGGGGGCCAACGATGTCGATTCCCCAGCGTGCTAGCGGCCATATCGGGGCGATAGGCTGTAATGCGGTGGCGGGGAGGCGGCTCATTTTGCTCATGCGCTGACACGCGTCGCACCGGCGGACAAGGTCTTGGGCATCCCGCAGCGCCGTGGGCCAGTAGAAACCCTGCCAAAAACCTTGCCGACGAGGGATCTGGCGGAGGGGTGTGCGCCGCATACGCCGCTATGGACCTCCTGGAGGATTTCTTGCCCTTCGCTCTGGGCGACGCACCGTAGCAAAGGCACGCATACTCCCTCCTTGTACAGGGTTCCGTCAATGATTTTGTATTTCCGGCATCGCTGTGTCATGCGGCTGGCCTCCGTCTGCCCTGTGGGCATGTATTGTCCGCTGACGAACGCGAGTATGGGCGACCGCCAATCTTCTCTCGCGATGACCGCGACCTCGCGGCTGGTGGGCTCCGTCCCCGACGCAGTCGAGGGCTCGTGCGCGACAACGTAGAAGAGTTCCGGGGGCAGGGCCACCTGCTGGGCTGCGGCCTTCGCCAACAGGTCAGCTGCCGTATTTTCCAATCGAGGGATGTGCAGCACTTTGAAGCCTAGGAACTTCTTCTCGAGGGACCGGACGAGTGTGAGGCACCGCGACAGCTCGGGCTCCCGGGCATGGAACTCCTTCTCCACTTGCCTGGTGACCACTTGGGAGTCGCTTTTGATGAGGAGGCGACGTGCTCCCGATGCCGCGACCTTCTGCAAGGCGAGGATTAGGCCTTCGTACTCCGCGACGTTGTTGGTGCAAGGGAACTCCAGCCATAGGGCGTAGCTCATGGTCTGTCCCGATGGAGCGACCAGGATTGCGGCGGCGCTGGCGCCGGAAGCTCCCCAGGCGCCGTTGACGTGCGCCACCCATGCGGGTTCCGGAGCGGCCGTCACGTCGACGCCCGGCATCGGCGTCCGGTCCGCGACGAAGTCTGCCAGGGCTTGGGATTTTATCGCCGTCCGGGCGGTGAAGACGAGCGTGTAGGGGGCGATCTCTGCAGCCCACTTGCCAATCCTTCCGATAGCTTCCCGGTTTTCAAATATGTCCCGCAAGGGATGTGACGTCGGTATGGTGATGGGGTGGGCGGTGAAGTAGTGCTTCAGCTTCCGGGATGCCATGACGACCGCGTATGCCATCTTCTCGATCTCAGAGTAACAGTTTCTGGCTCCGCTCAGGGCTTCCGACACGTAGTACACCGGGACTTGGGTCTCATTCCCCTGGACCCGGCGCTCTTCGACGAGTACTGCGCTCACGGTGCGGTCCGCCACGGCTATGTACAGCAGCAGCGGTGCCCCGGGCGTGGGGCTGGCCAGGGTCTCGGGGTGCTCGAGGTACTTCTTGAGGTCGCGGAAGGCCTGCTGCTGTTCCTCGGTCCACCGGAAAGGGCCGGAACCCCTCAGCACTTTGAAGAACGGGAGGCTACGCTCGGTGGAGCGGGCGATGAATCGGCTCAGTGCGGCGAGCCTGCCGGTCAGTCGTTGTGCTTCGCGCATGGTCGCCGGTGGTTCCATTTCTCGGATCGCCTGGATCTTGTCGGGATTGGCGTCGATTCCGCGCTGCAAAATGAGGTATCCCAAGAGCTTTCCAGAGCGAACGCCGAACGTGCATTTCTCGGGGTTGAGGCTCAGACCCGTACGCCGTAGGTTGTCGAACGTTTCCCGGAGGTCGGGGTAGAGGTCCTGCTCCCGGCGGCTCTTGACGACTATGTCGTCGACGTACGCCTCGACATTGCGACCGGTTTGCTCCTCGAACACGATCTGTACAAGCCTGGCGAAGGTGGTGCCTGCATTCCGAAGGCCGAAAGGCATGCGGACGTAGCAATAGGTCCCGAACGGAGTGATGAAGCCGGTGTGGACTTCATCTTCCACGGCCATCTAGACTTGGTGGTATCCGGAGTAGGCGTCGAGGAAACAAAGCCGCTCGCAGCCCGCCGTAGAGTCCACGATCTGGTCGATGCGTGACTGGGGGAAATCGTCCTTGGGGCACGCCTTGTTGAGGTCGATGAAGTCGACGCACATGGGCCACTTTCCGTTGTTCTTTTTCACCAGGACGGGGTTGGCCAGCCAGTCCGTGTACAGGGCTTCCCGGATGACCCGGGCGTCGAGGATCTTCCGGACCTCCGCTTTGGCCGCCTCCTTTCGTTCCGCAGACATCTTTTTCACCTTCTGCTTCCACGGCTTCTTTTTGGGGTCGATGCGGAGATGATGCTCGATGATGCTTCGGTCGATGCCCTGGAGGTCCGCTGGCGTCCATGCGAACACGTCCTCGTACTCCCGGATGAGCTCCACCAAGGATGTCTCTAGCTGATCGGGGAGGTCTGCCGCGACTTGAACGGAGCGTTCTGGACACTCTGGTCGGAGCGGGATAGTCTTTGTGGCTCCCTCCGGGCTTGCTCGGGGAATGAAGCGTGTTGAGCTCGGCCCAGCGGGGTCGCCTGCTTCTTCCGACGCGAGCTCATTGACCTCCCGTTGTCCTGGGGCTCGCCCAACGTCGATGAGACGCGCGATGTTCTGGTCCCCCAGCACCTTGATGATGCCTCGGGGGCCTGGCATCTTCATGCAGAGGAAACCGTGATGGGGAATGGTATGGAAGGTGTTGAGGAGACGTCGTCCGAAGATGGCGTTGTACTAGTAGGGAATGTTCACGACGTCGAAGGTGATGTCTTCAGTGCGGGCGTATCCTCCGGAGCCGAAGGTAACCGGGAGGGTGATCTGCCCCAACGCAGCGACGGTGCTTCCTCCGGATCCCTTCAGGGGAGTTCCGGCAGTGGTGAGCTGAGATCGGGAGAGCCCCATCTGCTCGAAAGCGTTGATGAACAACAGGTCCGCGGAGTTGCCCCCATCGATGAGCACCCTCTGTACTTCCGAGCCGGCAATGTTGGCGGCGATGACGAGGGCGTCGCCGTGCGGGTAGATGGGGGCGTTGCAGTCTTCGGCGCGAAAGGTGATGGGCACGGCAGCAAGCTGCGGGAGGGTGGGCGTGTACGTCGAAGAGACATGCTGCACCTCTCGTACGTAGGTGTGTCGCTGCCTCTTGGAGTCGAGGTGCTACTGGGATCCCCCGGTGATAGGGAGTACTACGCGATGGCTCCCGACAACGTGCTGGACCTCTCAGGGCTCCTGCTTTGGCTGACTTGGGGGCTGGGGCCCGGCCCCTCGGGGGGGGGGGGGGGGGGGAGGCACGGCGAACGGCATGGTCGCCGGCCACGGGGCGGGGTACATCGCGAGGGGTGGCGGTCCGGTCCAACATGGTGCCGGCGAAGGTGCGGTGTGCATGACCGCCCTCCCCGATGCGCCTCCCTCCCTCCTGGACTCGGCCTTGGCGGCCTCTATGGTAGGGCACTCCCGAGTGACGTGTCCTCCCCCGTGCTCGTGGATGATGCAGTATGGACGGGAGGACTCGCCCTTGGTCGACGAGTCATGGCGAGGCCGGGCGTTGCGGGGACGGGGGCTTGCGATCGTCGGAGCGTTTCTCCCTCTTTCGATCGTCCTTGGAGTCCTCAGTATCTCGGGAACTCTCCACGTGATGGAATTCCCGGTATGAGCGTCGAGAAGGAGGGTCGCGCCTCTTCCGGGAGTCTTCGCGCTCCCTAGTTCGGGACGAGCGCGGCTCCCGAGGCCTCTGCTCTTTGGATGATCTGTGCTCTTCACTCCCCCTCCGGGCTTGCCCTCGGAGTTCGTCATCTTTGGCGCGTGCGTATTCCTCCAGCATCCTCATGAGCTCCGATACGGTCTTCGGTTCGCGCCGCCGGAGCTTGGCCCGCAGCGGGCCGTTTAGGAGGCCTTCCCGGGCGGCGTCGATGACGGACCGGTCGCTCAGCCCCACTGCTTGGCATTTGACGTGAACGAAACGCCTGACGAAGCTTCTCAGCGTCTCATTGTGGCGCTGCTTGACGGCGAAGAGGTGGCCTGACGTCACGGGGTCCTCGTAGTTTCCCTGGAAATTCTCCAGCATGGCTTCCCGGAGTTGTTCCCAGGAGAAGGTTTTCCCGGGCTCAAGGGTGGTGTACCAGGTGCGAGCGATCCCGGTGATGGCCATCACGAAGCTCTTGGCCATGGTGGTATCGTCGCCCCCCACTGACTGGATGGCGGCCTCGAAGCTCATGACGAAGGCCGCGGGGTCAGTTTTCCAGTCATGCGGGATGATTTGCGGCATTTTGAAACCGCGGGGCCAGCTCACCGCTTGCAGCCCCTGGGATAGGGGAGACTTGGGGTCGTGGGCCGGGGGCCTTTCGGAGAAACGCTCGTCGTCGTCGGGGCTGCTGGGGCGCGGACAGTTGTAGTGCCTTTCGCTGCCCTGCCCCTCGCCCCGGCGCTCCTGGCCGCGGGAGGCTTCGAGGGCTTCTAGCTTGGCGCGGAGCTCCCGAGACCGGCGCATGGCATCGGCCCTTCGGCGCAGGTAGTCCTCCTCGCGTCGGAGAGCCTCTTCTTCGATGGCCTGCCGGCTGGCGGCCTCTCGGGCTTCCTCATCCTTCCGCGCCTGCTCGAGGCGTGCCTAGAGGAGGCTGGCTTCTTCCTCGGCAGCCTTGGCCTGTTGCTCACCTGTGTGTCGGCCGACGTCCGGGCCCGGTGACCACTCCGGTCTCTCTCTCCCTGAATGACTGGGAGTCGTCTTGTCCTTCCTCGCTCTCCGCTTCGTCGCTGCTGTGCATCTCTAGGTCCACGCGTTCAGGGCGGGCCTCGCCCCCGCCTATGGTCGGCTGACCCTCGGGTCTCCCGGGGGTCTCAGTGAGGGTCGGAAGTGCGGCGGCGACGATCTCCGCCGCTGCCGGGGGGCCATCACCGGATGGCGCCTTGCTTCCCTTGCAGCCCTTTCCGGGGGCCATTGTGGCTCTCAGTCACTACCGCTCCACACGGACGGCGCCAACTGTTGGTGGTTACAATTGCCCAAACAGTACGTTCGGGGCTCTGAAGCAAGATCGATGCCTTAGAGAGCTTCTAGGGTACTGAGTGACTAGATGATCTTACAAGAGTTATTCTGCACCTGCCTCCAAGGCCTTGGGGCTATATTTATAGCGGTCTAGAACCTAACCCTAGACGTAATATGACCAGGGTACCCCCGGTACGGTGTCAGGATTCCCCCTGGGCCCCGCCAGTTCGGGAGGGGCCGTTGGGTAATGATCTCCATCCGTGCCTCTTGAGCGGGGATGGGGCCCTTGCTGTCCTTCCGCAGTGAGGTCACCCCCTGACAGATGGTGTCGGGTGACGTTTGCTGCTTTCTCCCCGAGCTCTTCCGTAAGATCTACCCCCGCCCGGGAGAGCCCCGGACGACCGGGGCTCTTCCGACCTATCCCGCGCCATCCGTCTGAGCCACCTATTGGTCCTCCCTCCCGCGAGGGTCTTCAGTGCTGTCGGTGGGAAACGATCCTCCGGGGAGGTCCCTCCCCCATCGGGACTTCCCCGCCCTCATCGGGACTTCTCCGGAGGACGGTCCTCCCCCGCCGGCTCTTCCGGCGGCGTTTAACTCCCGGGAGGGGCGGGGGGGGGCTGCCTCCCTCGGGGCTCCGTCGGGGGCCCGACCAGGCCCGCGGGCTCGGGCCCTCCCCCCGTTGTTCACCCACCTGGCGGGCGGGCCCCGCGTGCTTTTCCCCAACATATAGCATGCGAGCTAATACAATGAAAACAATAGTATTGTGGCTTCTAGCCAACATAAAAGAGAATTTTAATCCATGCAAAGGCTAATAATGTAGTAACATGCAAGTTCTCACATTATTGTGAAAAAAGTATTAACTAGTCATTCTCAGTCACACAATGGTATATACGGATTACAGAGCGTCAAGCTTAGTCATTACAATGACCATGACTACAGGTCAACTTGCGCGTTGGTTTGTCCATCAATCTAACAGGATGCAGCTCGAAACGAACAATACTACAAGATTAGGGATATACCTATTAGATTTTTAAAATTTATCCACATTCTTCATATGTCTCCATGCCCCCAATTTCTCCATGTTTTCATATTGTCATTGCACTTCAGGTGATGCTATCCTTCAAGCATAATCTATGAACTATTTCAAATATTACATAGAATTAAACTATACTGCTAGTATATATGGATGATATGAAATCCACATAGTTGTACAATTCAGTGTACAATAATATGGTTCTACTTAAAGGGCTTATGTATTCAGTAAATAGTTGAGTAATGTGCAATTTCATAACAAATTGAATCTTCTAAGTTCAATTTAAAATTATGTATATTACTAGTTAATGTGCTTCATAAAATTCAATTTTTATTCTACCTACATGGTAGTAATGCACAATAACGTAACCTTCATGGTCATTTGAGACTTTTAGCGGAAATATCATTTCAAATGATTATCATATAGGCATTTTGAGACAATTATTTACAATATTCAGCATGTAATTCTATATTTATTTCATGAGATTAAAGTTGTTATTTCAGGTAAAAATTGCTACAAGCAAGTGGGCATAAGATAAGGCGAGAAAAACCTATACAGAGGTAAGAAACACTAATATATTCAATTTGCCCTTCTATTCTGGGAAATATTCTTAAAATATTGATAAACTTCTAGTATGGAGCATAAAGTAATTGTTTTCTCTTCGTGAGCATAACCAAATTCTTCATGAATATAACTAATAATGCACCTTATGTAGAAAATTCTATTTATGTATGGTTAAGGAGTGAGTATAAAACTTCTTTGTTTCAATGCATCTCCCCTGGTCCTAACATCACTTCAGGAATGTACCTTATTTTCTTTCTAATTCTATGATTTATGCAACACATAAAAAAATATTTTCTATATTGAGTTTATGCATATTCTTCTTGAATTGCAAAAATACCTACGTGACAAATAATGTGATTCTTCAAGAAAACACATAAATTTTTTATAACTTCATGTTATTTATAAACTCAAATAGTTGGCATACTACTTACGAATTTACTGCTATTCTAAAATCATAATGCCATGCTGGAAGAAAAATATGTTGTCTTACATGGATAAAATAACTTTCAGAGTTATATAGCATTTCTTCTTGAAATTATACATTACTATGCTTTTAAACCAATAATTTAAATTTCTTCTAGAAATAGTGACTTCATGTCACTTCCTACATTATTCATGCAATTGCTACAAGCACACTTCATGTGTTTAAATGCATGAAATAAGTGCAAAATTAATTAATGTTGGTTAATCTATTCAACTGATAGTCTGTTTATTTTCCCAGAATTTTCCTAGCAAAATTATTACCCCTATTCATCATTGCCAGGAAAAAAATATGACACTCTCAGGCGTGTAACATGTCTAAGGTTCTTCAAGACTTGAGAGAGGTCATAAACCTAAAACCATTTTCTATAATTAAAGGTAAATTTCTAGCACTTCAGGGATTAATGGTTCAAATTTTCAGAATTATGTATCCATTAATCATGCTAAAAAAATTTAAATATGAGCCTCAAAAGGGGGTTTAAAAGATTAGAGAGCTCATATGCGTAGAACCCTGTTTCTATGATTAAAGGCATTCTTTTACTGAATTTATGCGTAATTATAACAAACATTTCATAAAATCAGTAAAAAACATTATAAATATCAAATTACAGAGAGTTTAACTGTAAAAGGACATTTATTAATATTTAATCTGCCGAAAAATCAACAGTTCCAAAGTGTTTTCTGCTAGAAAAACACTTGAACCCGTATTTTCTTAGAAAAACTGCATGTTTTATGATCGCACTCGAGTACTGTAGTTGCAAATTTCCAAAACATCACTGCTATTTTTAGTAGCTTTCCTAATTTTGCCTAGCCGAGCCCTTTACAGGGTGGCGCTGCATGCGCTGCGCGGCTGCGGGCGGCGCGGAGCTACGCTAAGCTGCGCGGCTCGGTGGTGGTCACGGCTGCTAGCCGCGCCGGGGCACGATGACGGTGGCGGGATGCGTGTGTGTCCGTGCGAGGCAAACATTGTCTGATCTGGGTACTTCGGGCGTGCGAGTACATGCGAGCGCGATGAGGCCGGTAGCGCTTCAGGGTTGGTGTGTGTGTGTGGGCGAGACCGAGAGACTCGGTGGTAAAGTTCGACTGCGGCCTGGGGTCAATTCTAGCTTCAGGCGTGCTTGGATGTGGTCACGCGGACGTCGTGACTTCCGGCTACAAACGATGTGGGGGTACGTGCCTGTGGTTTGGCTTCGGGCTTATGCGGCAGCTTGGCTTCAGGCTCAAGGGGTCGACTTCAGGCGAACGTGGACATGACGAGTTGACTACAAGTTGGACTCGGCGATGGATAGAACTCTGCTTCAAGCAGCAACTACGAGAGTTCGCATTTGGCAGGGCGACTTCCGGCGGCAACACGAGACCGAGCGGCTCACAGCTTCTGACGTGGGGCATGGATGGTGGACACTGGACAGCTTCAGGGCGACGACACACGGCGTCAGGACTCAAACTTCTGGACTGCTGAGATCAACTGCTCGTGATGCTTGGCTGCAGCACTTCGACTCCAGTCGACGACACGAACAGGAGATCTTTTGCGGCCAAGCGTACTCGGTGACTTGGCTTGCTTCTGTTGCATCCGGTGGTACTCAGCTTCAGGCTATCACATCTCCAGGTGCGAGCACTACACAGGTGTCAGGTGACGGCGCATAAAGTAGCAAGCAACGGATCGGTGGCGCACGGCAAGCATGTTGATGGTTAGCTACTGCACACATGCAGGCGTGTGTGAATGTGAGTCAGTATGCTTTCGTTCGGTAGCTATCTGCCAGCCTAGTTCGATCAGTAGGAATAATACATACAGACTTCGTGTCGATCTGCCTGACCATGTATGTATGCATGTTCCGTTTCTTTCCCGATGCACGTACGCAATTGACATTAATATGCAGTTATTAATATGCAGTTTTGATCCATCTGTTTTGTTGCTTGCAATCAACATTAATACGCCGACTTTCTAGTTTTTGATTCCGATCTATACCACGTCCGTATACAGGCAGTACAGAGCCGGTATACACGGCTGGTTGGTCGTAGATTAGAAAAACAAAATCTAATCTACTGCTTGTTCTTAATAATTCGTACCTTTATTGTTTGATTGATGACAATTGATCTACGACCTACCCGTATTCATCATCTTAATCTGTGGTATGTGCACCAGATGGTTCAGTTCTGGTGGTAGGGACAGAATTCATTCCTAGACTACCGGCGGACACCCCTTGGCGCCGACCCCTGGCGCCGTGGGGCACGCGGCCAGGTCGCACTGGTCGTCGGCGACGCCGCCCCACCACCTCGGCCCGTAGACGTTGAAGTACCCCAGCGCCACGAAGGTGAGCACACCCATGAATGCGACGCCGGCGTCGAGCCCCGCGGCGAGCACGTAGTTGTAGCGCATCCACCAGCTCCTGCTCCTCCTGTACACGACGTGGTTGAACAAAAACCCGACGAGCCCCCACATGACGAAGTCGACGGCGCGAGCCGGGAGCAGCCCGCTGGCCCCCGCGAAGATGAGCGGCACGTTGACGGCGCGGAGCACGCGGCTGCGCGGGTACGCCCGCTGCAGCAGCCACGCGGGCACCGGCGCCGCCAGGCCCACGAGGAAGAAGTAGTTCATCTGCCAGTAGTTGCCTAGGCGGCCGAACATCCGCAGCGGGCCCACCACGCCCCAGATGATGGAGGCGTTGTAGAAGACGTCGTCGCCGGGGCACGTCCAGGGGCTCCCCGGCGGAAGGCGCTCGACGTCGCAGATGTCGGTGACCGTGGTCAGCAGCCACCATGCCGTGGCGAAGTGCACCGTCGACGCCGCCAGCGTGCCGGCGAGCTGCGCGAAGAACATGGACCGGGGCGGGATCTTCATGTAGTGGCCCAGCTTGAAGTCGGACACGAAGGCAAGCGCCTGGCCCATGCTGATGAAGCCGTACGTCTTGAACACCACGTTGGCCAGCGGCTTCCCCGGGTACAGGTACCCGATGATGAGCTCCGTGATCACGTTGAGCCCCGGTTGCTGATTGATATATGTGGTGAACACGTACATCAGTTGCTACTTACTTACTCCAGGCCCGCAGGCAGCGCGAATGGAATTGCGATTTCTAACCATGTTGGTTGTTGCGGAGATGACGCCGATGGGGAGGGTGAAGGTGAAGGCGATGGCGCAGGCGAGGAGGAGGCCCCAGTAAGGCAGCTGCAGCTGCCGGCCGAACCCCTCGCAGGTGAAGAGGGACAGCGCCAGGACGACGGCCAGCATGAGGTGGAACCACCACTGCGGCACGGGCTTGTAGTTCCTCTTCATGATCCTCGTGTGCACGTCTTGCTCCTTGGCCCCGTCAGCCTTCCCCGCTGACGCCTTTCGCCACAGGTCCCAGATCTCCCTGAAACCCACCAAGTAGCATCCATGAGAGAAGCAGGAGCTACAAGTCGCGGAAGAAATAAGCCAGTGATCGATCGATCAGTGACTCACGCACTTGCCGTGGTAGAGCGCGACATGGGAGAGCGTGGACATGAGGCTCGCGAAGCCGATGCCGTAGTTGATGGCGAAGAGCACGCTGACGTTGATGCGGCTGTAGGCGTTGTACTCCTTGAGGTTGAGCGCGAAGGTCTCCGGGTCGAAGATGCGATTTGTGTCGTAGGCGCCGCCGGCGTCGTCGTAGACATGCGGGGAGACGAGCGGGAAGCGCTTGGCGTTGTAGGTGTTAGTCCAGTAGAGCAGAGGCACGGCGACGTAGGTGCTGATGGCGAACCCGGCCATGACGTTGACGATGGTGAACGCCGGCGACGCTAGCGGGTTGCCGAGGAACCCGGCCACGGTGTTCCAGTCGAGGCCGAAGGAGCCGACGCCGAGGCCCTTGAGGCCGGACCCGATCTGCTGCGCCGTCACCGAGTCCTTGTACACCAGGCACAGCACCGACACGGCGCTGATCGACGGGAACAGGTAGCCGGGGATGATGTAGTAGGCGAAGCTGCAGATCATCACGATAACGAAGAACTGCAGGCGCGTCAGGCCTCCCCTGGGACGCTTCTCCTCCTCGTGCATTGCTCTGTCGACAATCGAGATCAGATGAAAAGAACAGAGAGTACAGAGATAAAATTAGATTTTATTAATCGAATCGATCAAGATCATAATGAGAAAACACAACAACATTTGGCAACCACATTTCGAAATGCAAGTCACAAAGGCTGAGACCTGAAGAGGGTGACCTGGACAAGGTTCATCGGCCACCACATGTAAGCCGAATCAACTAAGAACTTCCTGAACAGGCCAGCCCATCCGTATCCAAGCAGCTACAAGCCATATGGTTTTTGAGAGCACATTTCAGAGAACATGAAAAATTTCCGCTGAGCAAGAAATCCGTGGCCCATCAATGCCAATACGTCAATTGTCATATAGCACAACTTTTTTTTTTTTTGCGAGGAATGTCATATGGCATAACATTATCAATTATTACTGTACCTGGGTGGTCTGCGCCAGTAGCATGGCAGCGTAGGGGTTGATCTGGCGCTTGTAGAAGACCTTGACGATGGCGATGATGTTGAGGGCGTAGACGCCGCTGCTCCCGGCGCCGGCGAAGATGGTGATGAGGCAGTGCTCCTTGAGGCTGAAGGGGCCCGGGTTGAGGGAGAAGGACCACCTGCCGCCGGTGAGCGGCACGCGGATCGGCCCCTCCGGCAGCGTGGACGCCATGAGCCGGCCGATGGGCAGCGACGCGATCTGCACCACCACCGTGCCAATTGCCAGCTGAGAGGAGCGGTAGTTGAAGAACTCGTTGACGAAGGCGAGCATCACGCAGGAGGAAATCCCCAGGACCCATGTCCGGAACGTCAGGCACGGCTCCGACGGGTCGTCGGTGATCGGCACCGTGTTCCGGACCTCCTCGATCGGGTGGTCGTTCACCTCTTCCTCGTCCTCGCTGCCTGCGAATTAATCGGTGTGTTGATTCCTTCGTGTCCAGCCAGCTAGGCCAATGCTAACTAAACATCATGTTCTGGAACGGAAGGCAAATCCGTAGAATTCAATTCAAGTGGGTCGAATTGCCGATTATTTTTGTCTTTACCACCGGTTTTCTCCATCGAGAAGTGCTTGTCGGAATCCGCCTGTCCGGCCAGCCGCCGAGAACTCCCTTTGTTTCCGCCGCAGTGCTCGTCTCCTCTCACAGAAATAGCATCCTATATTTGAGTGAGAATCTAGTGTAGCCTAAGACATTGTAGGAGCGCACATCTTGTTGACTGCTCTGAGATTCTGTTTTATGGTAGGACAAATGGAGGAACGGGAATAGTTTACAATCGGCATACACACATACACCAATATTTCTTTCGCCGAAAAAAAAAAAACATACACCTATATTTGGGGTTCTGAGCGTTCACTGGGACGCCTGGATTCGATGAACCTTGCGGTTGCGTGATCCTGGCAAATTCATGAGATTTCATCGTCATTTTTTCAGTACTAGCAGAATGGCACGTGCCACATGCACGTCTATATACTATAAGGATCCTAAACAATTGAAAACCATTCTCACCTGAAAAAATCCACCATACCCCCCACAGTGTCCCTACCTGGCAGCTTGCAAATTGATTGGACGAAACTTTCCACCGGCCAAAACAACAGCGGGCAGATGTTTCCGACAGAAAACGAAAAAGTTTTTTCACCCTCACCCTGCGTACCTGCCCGCCGGTACCCAAACCAAAAACACGGCGCTAGACATTATGGGCGATTTTCTTTCCAACTATATGCACTCCGCGATCTCCTTCCCTAGCACGTCTTTCCCATCGAGACCATGTCTTTCCCATCGAGACGTGAGGGCCTCGGATGTTTCGGCTATCGCTCCGCGATGTATTCCCCTGTCTGGTCTTTCCCATCGAGTCATGAGGGCATCCGATTTCCTGATCGGGGCGGCTCCTTCCTGGCTTCTCTCTGACGTTCCTCAATCGGCCGACGACACTTAGTCCATTGTCGTCGTGATGACACCGTCGTGAATGCCACGTCTCTCCGTCGTTCCTCCTCATCTCGACGCCACCTCTCTGTGTCGTTCCTCTCCATCGTGATTGCACCATCGTAAGTGCACACTGCTGTCGTGTCCACATCCGGCTGCCGTATTTCGATTGTCTCTTTTTGGTTTCTTCCTGCCGAATGCTAATGCTGTGTGCCTTCAATTTCAATTCTTTGTTTTCTTTTTCTGTAGGGTTGAATGGATCTTGGGTGATTGGAGTTGATTCTGCAGCTTCGCCCAGCCCCATCCTTATCTCAGGTTGGTTGAGAATTGTGTTTGATCTATATTCAACTTGTTTTTTATTTTCCATTTATGAAGGGAGATGGAATTTTCCTAATGTTGGGACGTGGATCAGGCAAACTCCGCCACCTGCTTGTTGCGCTACGGCCTGTTTCGCATTAACCCATGACTCAACAGAACCGAGTCGACCTGTGATTCGTTTTTTCCGGCTACGAATCTCACGAATCGAATCCATCAGTGATTCGACCCGTCCCCAGCTCATCCCGGCGAACCGAATCGACTTGAGGGATTCGGGTCGCCTCGCGCGAGTAGGTGCGCGAACCGAATCAGGCTGTGATTCGGCCCCTCGCGTTCCACACGTAGCGGACCGAATCAGGCTGTGATTCGGCCCCTCGCGTTCCACACGTAGCGGACCGAATCAGGCTGTGATTCGGCCCCTCGCGTTCCACACGTAGCGGACCGACTCGACCAAGCATATGGACCGAATCGACTCGTGTTTCGGTCCACCGCATCCTGCGACTGGCGGAACGACTTGACCAAGTGCGTGAACCGAATCGGCCTGGGGATCGGTTCGGAGCCCCCGGCTGAGGAACACCCGATCCCCCTTGCGGCTCTAATGATCTAATATGGTGTGCAGCCATTTGTGAACAGGTCCACGAGGAAAGATGAAGGCGGCCCGGAGCGCGGAGTCAGGCCGAGATGCGGCGGGCGTCTCGGTGCATACAATGACGAAAGCAAGTCGAAATTGGCTTCCTGATGTAAAATTCCCCTTGTATCCGTTAAAGTAGAATATTCCCAGCACAATTGTAGCAGGTAGGGGTAGAAAGGGAACATGTGACTGAGGGAGTGACCCTCCACCTCCCTATAAAAGGAGAGGGCGCACCACTTTGTAAGGGTTCGGATTATTCTTTGGCCATTATTAAAACATTGTCACTCCTCGCTCTTGTTCTCCTACTTCGTCTTTCACTTTCGTATTGGCTCTTGAGCTTGCTTCTGAGCCAACACCTAATAATCTTGATTTTAACTCTATGCACTACACTTATCATGTTATATAAAATATTCAAGCTATGGATCTGGTGCCCTTTTGAAAGACATGATTTATAACCTAGGTATCAAACTTATTATGTGAGGACCCAGTGTGTCCGGGGACCGGTGGATGGTCGCTTCCTGGTGTGATGAGTGATTGACAACGTGGTGTGGACTGACGTTTCCCTTGGCTCAAGTACTGCAGGTGTAGAATGCGGCTTGATTGCATTGGTGCAGGTGAAGAACATGCGCGAAAGGTCTTAGCCATGGCGGCCTCCGAGGAGCGGAGAGACAAGTAGGCTTGGTTCGAGGGACCCGGTGGCCAGATGGATCAAGTGCGGTTCACATGGTGCAAGAACGAGCAAGGGGACGTGGTTCCGGTAAGAGGTAGCGGCTCACAACCGAAGCTCGTACGCGGACATGAAGCCGGTGCAAGGTAGCGGCTAACAACCGAAGCTTGCACGCGGGGTTTGGTGATTTGGCCACAAAATCATCGGTGGATAGGAAGCCGGTGCAAGGTAGCGGCTAACGACCGAAGCTTGTACGCGGGTTTTGGTGATTAGGCCACAAAATCATCAGGAGGACGGTTTCTTGGTTTGGGCCTCAAAACCAAGCCCAAGGACTTGGCGTGGCGCGGCCCATCAGGAGGAGCCGTGGGCGTCAAGGAGCCTGGACCGAAGGACACGCGGCGTGACCGCAAGGTTTGTGTCGGAGGGAAGCAAGCTTGCGGTGGAAGGTGTCCCAGCCGGAAAAAGATTCGCGAAAATGTCAAATTTGCCTCTAAGGGGTATCTTGCTGTATGCTTCATGTAAGGGCGTTCTGGACATTTGTAGGGCGCCTATATATATGAGAAGTGGCTATTGTGGGCAACCATCCCTTGGAGAGGATAGGTGGTAGAAATCTCATTTGTTTGTGAGAGGGTCTTTTCTAGGGTTTGAGAGGGAGAGAGAGGAGGGCTCTTTGATTTGAGTTCTTTGCCATTCTAGCTTTGCTTGTGCTAGCAAGTGGCTTGTAACCGCACATGGTGAAGTAATCCAAACAACAATTTCGTGCTTCACTTGTTCATCCCGTGTGAATCTGAGTTTTCTTATTTTCGGAGCTATTTTTGGGAGATTTTCGTTCTTCACTTCCTTGGGCGTTTTCTCTCGGATTTCTTTGGGGGATTCACCATCGAATCAGAATTCTCTTTTGCTGGTGATCTCTTGCCCCCAAACGTCGGGAATCGCTTTGGATTTGAAGTTTTTGGGATGAACTCGAGTTCTTGGTATTCTTCCCGAGATCTTTGATTCCAAGAGTTCTAGGAGGTTTGAGGCCAAGATCTTTTGGACATAGCCTCTCCTTGAGGTGTATATCATCTACCCAAAATCTTGTCTCAAGACTCCAAGTCGTTTGGGAGATCCATTCTCGAGTTCACCATTTTCGCTGAGTCAGTCTATTGATCCGATCGACCTTCCTTGGCTCGGTCGGATGAATCGACCAACAGATCTGGTCTCGAGTTGACCTTTTTCTCTGTGTCGATCTATTGATCCGATCGACCTTTCTTGGCTTTGTCGGATCAATCGACCAACACTTTGCGCAGCGGTGTAAACTCTCTGGTAGAAATTCGGTATTTCGATTGAATGCTCCGATCGACTCTTGGACGGATGATCCGATCGCTTTGAGAGAAGAGTGAGGTCAGGGGCGCGACTGTTGACCTATTGATCCGATCAGTGGCTTTTGTACAGGTCGGATCATCCGATCGCTTTGAGAGAAAAAGTGAGTTCAGTGACTCGACTGTTGACCTATTGATCCGATCGGTGGCTTTTGTACAGGTCGTATCAATCGACCGGTTGTTTTCTCTCAACAACGGTCGGAGCATAGGCGATCAATCCGACCGGTGCTTTTCATGTGCGGTCGGATCAATCGACCCATGCAATTTTCGCTGATTCGATCTGTTGTTTTCTCCCAGTGACGGTCGGAGCATAGGCTATAACTCCGACCGGTGCTTTTCTTGTCCGGTCGGATCAAACGACCCGTGCAATTTTCGCTGAACTCTTCCTGTTGATGCCGCGTCTTGTGCTCGATTTGTTCGATTCTTTTTCCGCAGCTTTGATCTAGTTCCTAGGGTCAGTAGCTTCCCAGTAGCTACGTGATCTTGGCTAGATCGTTTGGTTGGCTTGGAGTTGATTTGGGAAAAGCCGGATTTGGGAAAGAAATTTTATCGGCTCCCATTCACTCCCCCCGTCTCTGGTCGCCTAATCGGTCCTTCAATTGGTATCAGAGCCGGTTAAGGATCACTCCACCTTTATTGGCTTTGTGATCCACGGGGCGACAAGGGAAAAGGCGATTTTGCTTCCGAATTTGGTTTTTGAGATTTGAGCTTGTTTTTGGCTAATCCTAACCGGTGCTTTGAGTTATGGCGCCAAGTTCTTGTTCTATTGGCTCTTTGTCGTTAGGTGGTGTGGTCGCATCCGAGGACGACCATGAGTGGAGCAAGAAGCGTGATGCGCTTAATGAGGATGATGAAGGGATGACATTGATGCGTCTTTTGAAAGAGATGCATCAAGAAGATGATCATCGACGCAAGCTTCACAAGATGAGTAGAAGTAAACTCTCCCAAGGTATAATTGACTTGTTCACTCGCCTTTGTGCTTATGGCGAGACAATTACTGATCTTGAAAAGAAAATTGGCATGTCTAAGCTTGATTCTTCTCCTTGCTATTCTTGTGAAGCATTGATTAGAAAGAATACCAATTTGATGCATTTTTGTGATAGTTTTAAATCTGAAAATTCCTTGTTGAAATCTAATGCCTCTAAGCCATGTCCTTCATGTGTTTTCTTGCAAGATGATCTTGATGTGGCTAGAGATGAGATTGTTTTGTTGGAGTCAAATGCTTTTTTACCATGTGCGTCTTGTGAGTCTTTGCATGCTGAAATTAAAGATTTGAAATGGACTCACATCACTTGTTTGGATGAACTTGAGCATGCTAAGGCAGAAATTTGTGAGATGAAGTCCACGCCATGTAGCACTTGCTCTTTGGTTTTTGATGGTGATGTTTACCTTACTTCTTTGGATACACATGATACTTTGCTCGATGTGAATGATGATGTTTGTTCTTGTGGTCTCATTTGCACATCTTGCATTGAATTAGAAAATGAAGTTTTGGCTTTGAAAGAAACGCGCGATGATATGAGCGCCAAGTTGGTTGAGCACAAGGAGATGAGTGCCAACCTTGAGAAAGAGAACGATCTCTTGCGTACCACATATGCCAAGTGCATTGAGGAGGAGATGACTAATTTGAAAAATGCTCCATGTGGTACTTGTGAGCGTCTCAAGTTTGAGAATAATGCTTTGCTCACCAGATGCAAGAGTCTTTGCGCTAAGTCTTTGGATTCTCATGATTCTTGTCATTCCGATGTTTGTGCTTTCAAAATTGCTTCTTCTCAATCGGAATTGACTTCTTGTGCTGAGCGTGAGTCTTTAGATGTTGGTGCTTGTGTTGGTGCTTTGGATAGCTCTCCCGTTGCTATTCCTAAGCTTGTTGGTTCTTCTGGTGTTGTCCAAGATAATTCAAGTGGCAAGGGTGCTTCTCACTTTTTCGGAACTCATGCTCCCAAACCGAAGTTCCTTTGCACCTTTTGCAAGAAAGATGGGCATATCGTTGAGTTTTTCTTTCGTCGTATCAAACATGAGAGACGTGTGCGCGCTAAAGCTTTTAGGAACCCACGTAGCCTTTCTCATGGCACGTGTGATCCTAATTTGGGCACAAAGTTAGATATGGGTGTTTCTTGCTCTAAGTCCCAAGGGACTTGTCATTTGAACGAGAATGGTGATTTGTCTTCGAAGACTGTGCCTACAGATAGGCCTTTGTACCATTGCTCTTATTGTGACAAGGATGGGCATCAAGAGAGCTTTTGCTATAGGCATGCAAGATGCATGCGGCGAGTTCGTGCTTCTCGGCATTTGTTTGTTCATAGCCCACCTCATGGCATGAACACTTGTGTGCCTAGTCAAAAGCCACATTTTGTTGATGGGTTTTATGACTCTTTTTCTAGTGGGGTAGTTCGTGATCGTGGACATGTTTCTAGTGTTTCTCGTGTTGGTCCACGACATGATTTTCATGGTGCTTCTACTGGTTCTTCTTCAAGCACCTCGAGGGATCGTTGCCTTTTTGCTAGTGGTAGCACTCGTTCTTCTTCTCGAGGTTCTACTTTGAGGCATGGTTCCAAGAGTGTTGCTAGACCTTTTCATTCGAACCGGCATTTGCATCATGCTAACCCACATGATAAGTTGAGTACACCATTTACCCGTGTGACCAAGTATTGGGTTCCCAAGTATATGCTTGCTAACCCTTCGGGATCCAAGACTCGGGTTTGTTTGTCCTCTCATGTGTAGGTACGCGGATGCGGGTTGGAGAACATGAGCTCGGTTATTCTTGGTCTTTTGCATGATCAAGCTTTGATGGTTCTCCACACTCTTTGGATGGCCCTGATGTGGCCTTTGTACACTTTTGTATAGTGAGCTTCTCTCTTGTACACTATTTTGCTTGTCTCTGGGTTGCATTTTCCTCCTTTTAGATTTCTCTTCCTTTTGTTTTGTGTTGGAGCTTTCCATTCACTTTTTGTACACCTTTTCCTAGTTTTCTTTTGCTAGGCGTATTTGGTTGAGGGGGAGCTCGGCTTTATTTGAGGGGGAGTTGGACCAAGGATTTGCTTGGTGACTTGGTATCCGCTTTTAAGCTTTTATTTGGTATCACATTTTGAGCTTTCAATTGGAAATCATCTTTTTTGAGTGATATCAAGTTTTGATCCTTCAATTGGTATCTTTTCTATGGTATTCAATTGGGATCCTTGGTGGTTGTTCATTGGCTATGGAGCTTTTCTTGGTTGGTTCAACCCTCATGTGCTTTCTTGATATTGAGCTGAGTCCTCATTCTATTAGAGTTGCATTTGCATCATGTATCATATGAGCATCTTGCATTGTATAGTTGAGCTTCACCTGTATATCCTTAGCATTTTCTTGTGCTTTGTGTGGATGTGCACTTTGAGTTGTGAATGTGTGGCAAAATGTGCAAGCTTAGTCTCACATTGATGCTTTGACATAAAATCTGTTGAGCTAGTTTGTTTTCCGAATGGTGTAAATTAACTTGACTAACGATCTTTATCACCATTCACCCATGAGCTTTTGACTAGAACTGTGTAGCTCTCGTATGAATGATAGTTCTTTGTTTTAGCTCATGTTTGGGACCCATGTTCTTTTCAATCGGGTCAAAGACTTTCTCATTGTGAGTGTTTAGCCTCGTTTGCATCCGAGGAGAAGCAAGTGCTTCTTTATGCTGCAAAGGCATGACATGTGAACTTGAGTTTTCATGAACATCAAAA
Organism: Urochloa ruziziensis; assembly: GCA_015476505.1. Lineage (NCBI taxonomy): Eukaryota > Viridiplantae > Streptophyta > Magnoliopsida > Poales > Poaceae > Urochloa > Urochloa ruziziensis. The sequence continues at coordinate 29,588,014 of CM027124.1, forward strand.
TGAAATAATCAGTTGCTAATCAAGTTCTTTTGTTTTGACCATGCTAAAACTTGAATGCTTATGTTGTTACATGTTGTCTACCAAAGAATTGGGCACATGGTCTCAACGAGCTTTGAAAAGGAATGAAGTAAAAGGCATGGCTTTGGTGCTTTCAAGGCGCTTACAATGAGCTTTTGATGAGAATTGGTTACCTTGTATGAGTTTTTGCATAGAACTAGTTTCCATTCATGCTTGCGCTATCCATGACTAGTTCTTGCTCATGTGGTGACAGGTTTTACATAATGATGAACACTTGATAAAATGCTTTGCTCCCGGTGCTTGTGACTTAGTATCACTTTGAGATTGTGTGCGCCTTTGAGCTATATTGTTTACTCTTTTCAGTGCTTTGCCATTCCTAGCACTTGCAAGTGCTTTGTGGTCTACTTGTGAAGCTTGTTAGGTTGGCTTTCCACTAGCACCATATATCATATCATTCATGCTTTGGAGTTCATGTTTTTGATTTGGTGTCAAGTGTGGTTCTACATGTATTGATATCTTTGTCTTGATTCTTTTGGAAAAATTGCACAAGTTGATTTGAAAAGGAGAAGACCTTGTTTATTGCTTTTGAATTGCATGAGTTTGTGAGTTTGCTGTGTTGGCACTTTGATTGTGCATATCTTGGGGAGTTTGATGTTTGAACCTGAACCTTGGATTTGCATTTTGGTTGCACATTCCAGGGGGAGCTTTGGAGTTTGAGTTTGAATCTTTGAACCTTGAGTTTGTACTTTGGCTGTACATTTCAGGGGGAGCGTGTTGTTGTATCTTTTGCATTTTGGCCTTGATTTGTGCATTGTCAACAAGGGGGAGAATTTCTGGAGCATTTGGAAAGGGGGAGAATTTCTGGAGAATTTCTGAATAAGAGTTTGAAAGTTTTGTGAGAGTTTGAGCATTTTCGAGTGTTTTCGCACGCACAAGTGCACTTGTTCAGGGGGAGTTGCATCTTTGCAGGGGGAATGCTTTGAGTGGTCTGAAAAGTGAATTGGCTTATGTTTTGTGCTTTGCTCTTTTGCCAATGGTGTTGAGCCCTTTTCGCTTCCTATAGAAGGGTCGGCATTTTCTGAGTTTTCTCTTGTGAGTGACTTTGATTTGGCTTGTTCTTGCTTTTGGTCACTTGTTTGAGCGATTGGTTTTCGATTTCTTTTCTTTTTCTTTTATTATCATTAGTTACTATGTGTGTGTTGCCAATGCACTCACCAAGGGGGAGATTGAGGACCCGGTGTGTCCGAGGACCGGTGGATGGTCGCTTCCTGGTGTGATGAGTGATTGACAACATGGTGTGGACTGACGTTTCCCTTGGCTCAAGTATTGCAGGTGTAAAATGCGGCTTGATTGCATTGGTGCAGGTGAAGAACAGGCGTGAAAGGTCTTAGCCATGGCAGCCTCCGAGGAGCGGAGAGACAAGTAGGCTTGGTTCGAGGGACCCGGTGGCCAGATGGATCAAGTGCGGTTCACATGGTGCAAGAACGAGCAAGGGGACGTGGTTCCGGTGCGAGGTAGCGGCTCACAACCGAAGCTCGTACGCGGACATGAAGCAGGTGCAAGGTAGCGGCTAACAACCGAAGCTTGCACGCGGGGTTTGGTGATTTGGCCACAAAATCATCGGTGGACAGGAAGCCGGTGCAAGGTAGCGGCTAACGACCGAAGCTTTTACGCGGGGTTTGGTGATTAGGCCACAAAATCATCAGGAGGACGATTTCTTGGTTTGGGCCTCAAAACCAAGCCCAAGGACTTGGCGTGGCGCGGCCCATCAGGAGGAGCCGTGGGCGTCAAGGAGCCTGGACCGGAGGACACGCGGCGTGGCCGCAAGGTTTGCGTCGGAGGGAAGCAAGCTTGCGGTGGAAGGTGTCCCAGCCGGAAAAAGATTCGTGAAAATGTCAAATTTGCCCCTAAGGGGTATCTTGTTGTATGCTTCATGTAAGGGCGTTCTGGACATTTGCAAGACGCCTATATATATGAGGAGTAGCTATTGTGGGCAGCCATCCCTTGGAGAGGATAGGTGGTAGACATCTCATTTGTTTGTGAGAGGGTCTTTTCTAGGGTTTGAGAGGGAGAGAGAGGAAGGCTCTTTGATTTGAGTTTTTTGCTATTCTAGCTTTGTTTGTGCTAGCAAGTGGCTTGTAACCGCATGAAGTAATCCAAACAACAGTTTCGTGCTTCACTTGTTCATCCCGTGTGAATATGAGTTTTCTTATTTTCGAAGCTATTTTCGGAGCTATTTTTGGGGGTATTTTCGTTCTTCACTTCCTTGGGCATTTTTTCTGGATTTCTTTGGAGGATTCCCGTATGAGTGCCTTGTGCCTCTTTTGCCGGTGATCTCTTGCCCCCAAACGCCGGGAATCGCTTTGGATTTGAAGTTTTTGGGATGAACTCGAGTTCTTGGTGTTCTTCACGAGATCTGTGATTGAGGAGTTCTAGGATGTTTGAGGCGAAGATCTTTTGGGCATAGCCTCTCCTTGAGGTGTATATCATCTACCCAAAATCTTGTCTCAAGACTCCAAGTCGTTTGGGGGATCCATTCTCGAGTTCACCATTTTCGCTGAGTCGGTCTATTGATCCGATCGACCTTCCTTGGCTCGGTCGGATGAATCGACCAACAGATCTGGTCTCGAGTTGACCTTTTTCTCTGTGTCGATCTATTGATCCGATCGACCTTTCTTGGCTTGGTCGGAACAATCGACCAACACTTTGCGCAGCGGTGTAAACTCTCTGGTAGAAACTCGGTATTTTGATTGAATGCTCCGATTGACTCTTGGTCGGATGATCCGATCGCTTTGAGAGAAGAGTGAGGTCAGGGGCGCGATTGTTGACCTATTGATCCGATCGGTGGCTCTTGTACAGGTTGGATCATCCGATCGCTTTGAGAGAAAAGTGAGTTCAGTGACTCGACTGTTGACCTATTGTTCCGATCGGTGGCTCTTGTACAGGTCGGATCAATCGACCGGTTGTTTTCTCTCAACAACGGTCGGAGCATAGGCGATCAATCCGACCGGTGCTTTTCATGTGCGGTCGGATCAATCGAGCCATGCAATTTTTGCTGATTCGATCTGTTGTTTTCTCCCAGTCACGGTCGGAGTATAGGCTATAACTCCGACCGGTGCTTTTCTTGTCCAGTCGGATCAAACGACCTGTGCAATTTTCGCTAAACTCTTCCTGTTGAGGCCGCGTCTTGTGCTCGATTTGTTCGATTCTTTTTCTGCTGCTTTGATCTAGTTCCTAGGGTCAGTAGCTTCCCAGTAGCTACGTGATCTTGGCTAGATCGTTTGGTTGGCTTGGAGTTGATTTGGGAAAAGCCGGATTTGGGAAACAAAATTTATCGGCTCCCATTCACTCCCCCCCCCTCTGGTCGCGTAATCGGTCCTTCATTATGTTATATCAAATATTTCATGAGGCGTTTGCTTTGTCCAGAAATTTGGTAAGCAGGAGAAAGAATTTGGAGTTTATATTTATGAAATAGATGTAGCCTTTTATTCTGTTGCCAGCCTGCTGAAATTTCCCTCAATTCTGAGAGTGTAAATTTGAGTCTGATGAAGTTACTGAATTCTACCCAACCAATTGTTCAATATTTCTCTACTGTACATATACAAATATTTTAATTATAATTGGTTGTCTTTGTTCTGTTTCCCGGTGATATGTCTAATTTATACTACTGTATACATAAAAATACTTTAAGTATGATTGGATGCCTTTGTTTTGATTGCAGACAGCATCCTAGACACAGGCACAGAAGTGGTAAACGAATTATTGGCCTCAATCGAATTGTTGGTTTGGACAGCTACTGGTGAGAGAATATAAGAAATGATGATCTTTAGTACCTGCTATCAAGAGACCAGAGAAATCATTTTCTAGCAAATGAAGACCAAAGATGAGGTGTGCCTTTTTGTCTTTGTTTCTAATTCAACCTGCTATAGATTGTTTCTGAATGCCATGAGTGGCTTCATGTTGGCATAATGGCACGAGGTATGGCAATTGCAGCTGAATTTTACATCAGGTATAATGATTATTTGCCGGTCTAATTTTTTATTAATATAAAAGAATGGGAAACACCATTTCTGGATCAGGAGTGGCTTTGTGTTGGCAAAATTTGTTTCCAGTTTCATGTAATTTTATCAAGTAAAAGGGGATTTAATAGTAATGCTTTTCAAAACAGGATAAATTACTCTGGATGTGAGCATTTGCTTGTTTTTACCCTTTTACCTTTGACATCATGTTCCTACAATGATGAGTTGTTTGATGTGTTGATTCAATCCACGGAATAATGGTTCTCAACTTACAACCTTTTTTTTTCCACTTTGTGTATCACCAATTTGATACAATGCCTACTTCAGTTCTACAATATGTTCAGTAGTGATGCAGGTTAATTCTACCATGTGTTCTGTTCCAAGGCACGTGATGGTACTTGCAAGTGAAGGAACCAAAGGTTCTCCGTTTCAAGGCACTATGGGATTATATGAGAGATCCTGGTGATTTCCTTTTGAACGACTTTTCAAAATTTGAACGTTCCCCTGTGCTTCACATAGCATTTCAAGCTCTGGATAATTTTAGGAAAGAATATGGGTGATATCCTACCGCTGGTTGTAAGCAAGAAGCTCAAAGCTTTCTGAAGTTTGCTGCTGATGTTAATGAAGCATCAGTAGAGAAAATTGATGAGAAGTTGCTCCGTTATTTTGCAAGTGGTTCTCGAGCAGTTTTGAACCCAATGTCTGCAATGTTTGGTGGTATTGTTGGTCAGGAAGTTGTGAAGGCATGTTCAGGGAAATTCCATCCGCTTTACCAGGTTTGTCTTATGAATAATACTAGGTGATTCTCCACGCGTTGCAGCGGGATTTGAAGGTTTTTCGGTAAACTATGAATCACTGTGGTTGTTTAGTTGCTCGATAAAATAGTACACTTGTAGGATTACCTCGAAAGCCATATGAGCTATCTCTCGATGCAAATTATAAACTTTTATGTTACTTTTGAATAGATAAGAAAAAAATAATGACATAATCTAATGAATAGAAGATCACTGTGGTTTTAGTTGCTCGTAAAAGTAGTGCACTTGTGGAGATTACCCCGAAAGCCATATGAGATATCTCTTGATGCAAATTATAAACTTTTATGTTACTTTTGAATAGATAAGAAAAAAAATAATAAGACATAATCTAATGAATAGAAAATGTGCACCAAGTTACAATTGATGCATCTTATAGTTGGGTGTTAATGCATCTTAGTGGGAGGTGATAATGTGGCTTCATGAGAAATGCTTAGTGGGGATCTCCTATATAGTTGTAGTAGATACCTTCTTTATTATATTGCCATCCCTTATCTTTGCCTGATTAAACTCCACTGTGTACTGTTCTTATACTTTGATTCTGTTGAATCTCTCCCTACAATCCTACGTACTAGTTGGATCGCCAGGACCTGAAGCCATCGAACAGCTGCTATGATGCTTAGATTTCTGTATTTGCAGGTATGTTGAATATTTCACAATATGTACTACATAATGTATTAATTGTCTTTTTTCAGGTGACAACTCTCTAGGCCGCGCAGCGTGCCATCACATCTTCGCCAGCTTCCATGCTCGGGGAATGACACTAAAATTACAACTCGGTTCGCGATCAGGTTTACCTAGTTGCTTTTCTCCAGCATATTCGAGTCGCCAAGTACCAATGATGGGGCCACGACTACATTGGCACCTGACTCCTGTTTCTGGGGAGATCGCGGCGTGACAAGTCAACCACGACCTCCTCTATTTTGCTACTCTACTGATGCTGGCTATTTCGACTACATACTACTCAACACATCTGCTGGCCCCTATGCTCGTGGGCTGGGTGCAAGAAAAGTACTCGATTGACAAGATTTAAAGGAGGATTTGCAACCTGAATTAAGAGGCCTGCGGTATTTTGGGAAAATAATATCGGCTTAATCATTATTCTGGGAGACGTCCCGGGATAAGCGGGTTATTCTGATTTTTCTTAGAACATGATTCGAGGTGACCATTATTTCTGGGCGCAAATTACAACTCGGATGGTGATTTCCAAGATGATTCGATAAACACTAAGCTTGCTGGACCCTTGAATTGGTTATTCTAAATCATTTCAAGGCTCGAGGGCTGATAGGCGATATACAACGACTGTTGATTTTTCAAGACAAAGAATGGAGAGTCAAATCAAGACTCTCGGCTTGATTCTACGATTCAAACCAAGGCTCGGGGGCTACTTGATATCAATTGCAATTTTTTCAAATTGCACATTTCAAGACAAGATGAAGATTTAAGATTCTGTGGACCCTCAGCCTGATTCTTCGACTCAAACTAAGGCTCGGGGGCTACTCCATATGGAGTGCGACTTTCGCCGCACCCCATATTGAATATTGAAGACAACAAGTGGATCAAGAAAACGGGGCATGAGCACCTCACAGCCTCGTGTCAACCAAGAACTGTCCAAGATCGACAAGACAGGTACTCGAAGAACTCGCAAAAGCAAAGAAAGTACTCAATAGACTTGTCAAGTACTCGGTTGATAACAAGAACTCGGCAATGAAGCGCTCGGGGGCTTGTTGGGTATGGAACCCCAGTACCTATAGAGAAACCACTCGAAGGAAGGAAATAAGAAGTCGGACTCCTACTAGGACTCTACTCTGTAATCCTACTAGGACTCCAACATTGTAACCGACTAGTTCCCCGCCCCCTGGGATATATAAAGGAGGGCAGGGGTGCCTAGATCAGCAGGCCAAGTCTCTCAACAGAGAGACACACATTACATCCATACGCAATACAAACCACCAAACAGGACATAGGGTATTATGCTATCTCGGCAGCCCGAACCTGTCTAAACCTTGTGTTGTGTAGCCATTGCGTTCCTGATCTCGACAAAACCCCACCTGAAATCTACTACCTCAGGGTATCCCTCGGTAGGATCGACGGTAGAACACCGACAGTTCGTGTACTTCCTGAGCTTTCTTGAACATCTTTGAGTACTTCTTTGGTCCGTAGGTCTTGGCTTTGGAGACGAGGCTGTGAGGTGCTCAAGCCCCGAGGTGTTTCTTGAATTTGTGGAGTGCGATTTAAAATCGCACTTCATATGAAGTAGCCCCGAGCTATAGGTTGTATCAATGACTCAAGCTGAAGGTCCTGAAAAATCTTGAATCTTGGTTGCAAATTTGAAAAAACTTCACATTAGTGACCATGTACCTTGTAGCCCCCGAGGTTTGAACCATACATTGATGTGGTAATAAGGGTCAAAGGTTCTTGTGACTTTGGGTTAGATGGATAATGACAGTCCCCAAAATTAAAATAGGCTAAAAATGTTAAATAGATCTTTAAGTTTAGGAGCTCTTCTGAAAATAAAGATCAAGATAACATATTTTCCTCTTTTAAAGGCTGGACGATGTCTGTTATTCAAATAAATATTTTTCCTAGATTTGCATGTCTTTGGTTATAAAGATAACCTTTTAGGGTTTTTTACTTTTCACCTTGCCTTAGTGAAAAGCTGCTCCTTCTTCTTTGTTGTCGCCGGACTGCCGCCGCCGTCGTTGCTTTGCTTGCTCCCCCTTCATTGACCTATCTTCCCTTGAGCCCCCGAGCGCAATGTGTCAGAAGAAGCCTATGACGACAAGGAAAGCGCCTAGGGCGGGGAGGAAGAGGAACACCAAGCAAAAGCGTGCCGTCTCAGATCCGGTACTTCCCCCTCCAAAGCTTGGGAGGATTGATGGTCTGCATTATCCATCACAACCACTTATATCAAGAGCTCAGTGGTCAAACACTCCGATCATGAGAGTCTTGTGGGTCTTGGTCTTTTGCGGGACCAAGAAATTCTCCAATGGGTAGCTCCTCCGTCAACTGAGATGCATCCCATGGATCCAGTCGACAAGATTTGTATATTTGCTTCCTTTATAGAGAGAGGTCTTGGGTTCCCTTTCTGCCGCTTCCTTCGTGAACCCCTTGATTTTTATTGTCTAGAGCTCCAAAACCTTACCCCAATGGGATTTTCCATATCTCCGTTTTCATCCACTTCTGTGAAGCTTTCCTTGGGATCTATCCAGATTTTGACTTGTTTCGTGAACTGTTCGTCCTTGCACCTTTTCCGAAAGATTTCTCTGTCTCCCCTGTTGGTAATGCAGTCATTCAATTTTGACTAGGTTCGAGGGAGAAGTATCTCGAGTACTCTCTGCCTCCATCCGAAACCGAGTGGAGGCAGTCGTGGTGGTATGTGGGAAACCACACTCCTGCTTTTCCAGAGTTTACTAGGAAGGCTCCTGTGAGTGAGCCTTGCTAGAGCGCGGTTCCAACTGGCGTTGATTCTGAGAGGTTGTCGTCCTTGTACAAGACTATTGAATACTTGAGGAAGCAAGGCTGACAGTTGTGTTAGTTGTATATAGTTGGATTGAGCGTAGAGTGCAACCTCTGAGTTTGAGAGAAAACCTTGGTTACGAGTACAGTGGTTGCGGTGACTGTTGGCGGTCCTTAGCCTAGCAGATAAATCTGCAAGCGTACGGATGCCGATGTAGCTTTCAACCAGGAGTATTCCAGGGTATCGAATCCACGAGGAACGAGAAGTGTACTTGAAATGGCTCTGGTTTATCCAGGGACGACGGGAGTAAGGAAGAACAGATAAGTTGGGTAGAGGTAATATAATGTCTACTTGCTAACCTTCTATCAGGAATACTTGATCCCTCTAGCTGCTTCGACGGCTAGAACGGGAGAACCTCAGAACGGGGTGAGAGAGGGGGTTCTCCGGGCTCAACACTACTGTTATGAGTACACCCAAACGTGGTGGACTACGAAGGACGGATAGGGCTGTCACCACCTGCCGCCTACCACTTCCGTGGGGTGCAACACAACCTGAGGTAGCTAGCCAGCACAAGCACCACGCCTAAGCTTTCAGCTACTGACCTCCACCCAACGCAAAGGGCTATAGAGGAAACCCCAAACAAGAGTCGTTGTCACTCGCGCAGACTCAGGTACCCACAACTAGAGAAAGCATTCAAGAACTACTAATGTAAGGAGAGAAAGCAGTAAAGACAAAAGAAGAGGAACTTTACTCGAACTGAAGCTTCATTCCTCGGAGGCATAAAGTTGGAGAAGGGCCGACACTCCGGCTCCTCTCCAGACTCTCACCTCACCACTCTCCCTATTTTCTAAGCTAGATATGTAGCACTAAAGTACACGTGGACTTCTCCCTTTCACCGTGGTGTGTTGAATAGGGGTGGAGGTCGCCTTTTATAACCTTCCAAGGGCGGTATCACACGTAATTGTCACGCCACCATCTTGCTTAGCATCCACGCGAAAGGGGAGGCGTAACGGCCACGGAAGTAGGCCGGCCGGCCTCATCAAGGCCGTTCGTCCTGGGTTGGTCGCCATCTGGCACCGACTTTCTTGTGGACGCTCCTCATGACGGTTGTGGTGGCGTTCACATCAAGCTCGACAGTTGGGGGCCGCCCAGCCTAGGGGAGGCCGTTCGACCTGGCCCTGGCACCTCTCAGCCCTCCGTTGCACCGACTAGCTCATCAACGGTTGCATGTTGTCCCTTGTGGCAGTTTTGGTTGCGTAGAGTTGAAGTTGTTCGAGAATCCTAGGTGGGTGGACCTTCCAATCCATGGCCTAGGCCTTTCGGTCTTAACTTCATTTATTCTTGTCAATTCTTGCTTGGGGGTCCATTGGTGACCCCCTAAGGTCCTTGTGCAAAGTTTGGAGCATTTTGGGGATGATTGTAGGCCGGCCGGCCTTGTCCAGGCCGATCGGCCTAAGTCAGGCCGACCGGCCTGGCAGGGTTCTGCCGGCGATCTTCCCGGATGCATAACTTTCTCGTCCGGACCTCGAACTGGGTCATCCAAATATCCATTTCGATCATCTCGGAGTGCTCTTTGACATGGTACTGTCAAATATGTGATTTGGGTCACTTTTGCACCATGTCCAAGTCTCCTTTGTCTCGGGATGAACCTTTACTTGTATGATTTCACCGATGTTGGTATTTATGCACCATATTACCTATATTTCCTTGCAAAACATATTGGTACACAAAACTTGTAGAACTCATTAGTTTAAATAAAATATTATATGAGAATCACTTAGTTCCTTTATTAAGTTGGGAAGGTTGACGGTCAAAAGTGGCATATAGTGGCCGTCAACACACCCCCACGCTTAGATCTTTGCTCGTCCCGAGCAAAGGGTAGGATTGAAGAACGCCGGGCCAAGCAAGAACTAAGGTGGACTTTGATGCACAACTTCTCAAGGTAATAGCTAGCATAAATGTTATTCCAAAACATTTCTCATACCTGTGGGGTTTGAAGTGGCTATAATACCTGCCTTGAGCGGTTGAAAAGTGGTACAACTCGAATGAAGATATAACTTCCCTCTTCATCAACCATACTTGGAGTCTTTTTTTAGAGAAGAATACCTTAGCTCATAAGATCCTTAGATGGCACTCTCGGGTCGCTCATGTGGTATTTTCATTCCTCACTGAGGCCAGTAGCCAGCCTCTCGCTACAATCTATAGGCTTATGCAGAGCTCGGGTAGGGGAAATGTAGGCCCACCTATGTTGTGTATATTGTTAAGTCAAAAATTGGTCCTAGTGGATGTTGTGACACTTCATATTCCGATCATTGAGAAATAGATAATCAAGGATGGGGGAGTAAATGGACACAACACAAGCACAATGGATTGTGATGAACAAACCATAAATTATGCTTTTGAAAGAATATGGCCTTGAGCGGTACTCTTTATTTTGCATGGATCCCTATTAGAACTTTGAAGACTTGAAACTATCAAGCTCTTTATCTCTCCTCTTATTTTTTTTCTTTTTGCCCACAACTAGGCAAGTTTTTTTTTTTGCTCGATAGATCCATGTCTTCTCTCAAATAGGGGGAAGGGATAGGTAGAGTATTTATTTTGAAAGGCCATATTTGTGGATAGGATTTGGTCAAGGGTATATGGATGAAATGATTTTGGTTTGGTTTGATGGAGGAATGTCTAATGAAAGTGGATGCAAGAATCCATTTTGGAATCAGCATCTCCAGACATGGAAAGTCTAGCACTAAAGGATAGACGCAAAGGAAGAAATGATCGGTATTGAAATGTCACTTTTCCATATGGACACAAAGTTTGACAAAACTCAACACAAATATATAGGTGGCATATGTAAGGGTTTGAGCATTGAAATATTTGGCTCTGGTAGGAATTTTCAACCACTGAGGAATTCTGAGCCTAAGGGTTTTCATGATTTTTTTTCAAAGAAAAGTCTCCAAGTAAGAATTAATAAAGAAGAAAGAAAAACTTCTATCTCATTATGTCACACTCGTCAACAACTTAGGCAAGTTCCTCCTAAATTTCTGATCCCACAAGCATAGAGTACTCCCTCCGGTTTAGTAAAAGAAGTCGTTTAGGACAGCGACACGGTCTCCAAAGTACAACTTTGACTTCTTATTTTTTAAAGATATTTATTAAAAGCTAACATATGTATACTTTTATGAAAGCATTTTACAGGACAAATCTATTCATGTAGTTTTCATATTTCCAAACTCAACGACTTAAAAGTTATTCACGATTTATATTCCCAATGTTTGACTCAAAAACGACTTCCTTTACCATACCGGAGGGAGTACTAGTTAAGGAATAAAGCTTGTGCTCGCTGACATGTGAGATGCAATTGTGATCAAGATAACTTGTTCCATGTAGATCATCATTCATTTTTTTTATATATATGAACAAGATGCTCAATCCAAAGATATGAACATTATGAGATAACATCAAGTAGGGGGATAAAAATGCGAACCAGCGCTGAAGTATTGACCATGCTTTGCTTCGTGCTCAAATTATGTCCTCCCCCACGCTCAGATTTTGCGACACTTGGTGCCAAAAACTGAGCATCTGAGGTTGTAGCCTTTTGCCCAACTCTTCGTTTATTTGAGTCTCAACCTGAACGGTTAGTGACAAAAATACCCGAAGGAAGCGAGTCCTGAAATTATGTGATGAAACTTTGTTTGGTTTTATTCATTGAAAATAGAGATTTTTTTATTGTTATTATCATTTTTTTAGATGAAATTTTGAAAGAAAGAAAAAAATGAATGAAAAGACGGGTTACCTCCCGGTAGTGTTTGTTTATGGTCAAAAGCTCGACCTTGGGATCCTCTTTTCGAAGTAGCAGCTAGCTTGGTGGTGTGGCTCCCTCCATCACCAATCTTTGGATGTCATTTCTCTAGCTGCAAGGTTAGCACAACATACCACGACAAGATTTGCAATACTTATGATAAACAAAATCATCCATAACCACCCTTTTGAAATTGTTTGATGGGGCATGTGATGGTTGGAGTCATCGTGTGTGCTAATGGTGAGGGTAGATGGAGTATCCACAGGGAAACAGGGATCTTTGGATTTCTCAAAGATGAAATAACCATGCTCATCATTTTCTTCCGAACCTGACATGGAATTTGCTACCTCAGGAATATCTACAGAGCAAACATTTTCAAAACCAAGCCTGTAGTATTCTTGAGGTGTATCTTTCTTTTCGATATGGAAGTCTTTTGATTTTTATGGATCAAGAAGGAAAGCATTCTCCTCGAAATTGCAAAATTGATATGATCCTGGGAGTTCTGAGGGGTTTGACGAGATAGGAGCTTTGAACTCCTCATCAAAAAATTTGAATTCATCTTCCGAGAATTGAAACTCCGGATTGAGGGATGGTGAATCCTCCTTAGGAGCTTTGAACTCCTCATCAGAAAATTTGAATTCATCTTCTGAGAATTGAAACTCCAGATCGAGGGATGGTGAATCCTCCTTAGGGATTCAGACATGTCCCTTGAGTATTGGAGACCCGGGAGTGTTGAGAATTGGGATGCCATCTTAAAGAATGGAACATACTGCTGGGCATCGATCCAGGATTCTTCTTGTGGGTCGGAGGTCACTACTTCAGATTTTCTGTAAGCATCATCTTCTTTTTCCTGGTGATGATGGGACATCACCGTATGCTATCAATTCATCATCATTGAACATGGAATAAAAGAAAGGTTGATGATGATCATAGGAGGGCTTAGGATCTGAGGTAGGGGGTTTTGGTTCGACAACGTTCTGTGGGCAAGGTGATGGGGAATGACCAAAAGCATTCATTCTATCAGCAGGCTCTTGAGATTTTTCAGGCAGATCTTCGTATACTCCGATGTGCTCAGTATCCTTGAGCATCTTATCTAGGATGGCTCTCCCTTCACTTACGGTTAAGAAGAAGAAAGAACCTTTAGAAGCTGCATTTAAAAGGAGTGCACTCTCTTTTCTAAGACCACCAGCAAAGTGTTGTAGGCGCATAGCCTCGGGTATACCCAAATCTGGCCCGGAAGCTAAAAGTTTGGTGAAACGAGCCCAAGCTGCTCCCAAAGATTCTCCCTCTCGTTGCTTGAAAGAGAGGGCTTCTTTACAAAGGGCAATGACCTTCGATACGGGGAAGAATTTGAGACAAAACTCATCTTTGAGGGTATTCCAATCACCTTTTACGGTCCCTACGGTCATATAATACCATTCTTTGGCAACTCCAATCAGGGAGAATGTAAAGAGCTTCCATTTCACTGTTTCATGGTGCATGCCTGGTATTGAGATGATAGAGCAGTTCTGTTCGAATTCTCGTAGGTGGGTGTAAGGATTTTCATCCTTGTGCCTAGAGAAAGATTGTGATCGAACCAAGGCTGCAAGACTAGGGCGGATCTCGAAGCCTGAAGTATGGCTGGGGTGTGATGAAGGTGGAGGCACCCAATGATTTTGCCCTGGTGCCGAGAACTTACGAAGGGTAAGGGACTCCATGGGAAGAAGGGATGGTAGATTTTTTTTGTTTTTATAATAAGGGATGGTACGGTAGGTGGAGTAATACAAGGATAAACTAGAATGATACTACTACAACTACCGGTCCCCGGCAACGGCACCAGAAAGCTTGTTGGCGGTCCTTAGCCTAACAAATAAATCCACAAGCGTACAGATGCCGATGTAGCTTTCACCCAGGAGTATTCCAGGGTATCGAATCCACGAGGAACGAGAAGTGTACTAGAAATGGCTCTGGTTTATACAGGGACGACGGGAGTAAAGAAGAACAGATAAGTTGGGTAGAGGTAATCTAATGTCTACTCGCTAACCTCCTATTAGGAATACTTGATTCCTCTAGTTGCTTCGACGGCTAGAACTGGAGAACCTCAGAACGGGGTGAGAGAGGGGGTTCTCTAGGCTTAGCACTACTGTTATGAGTACAGCCGAACATGGTGGACTACGAAGGACGGACGGGGCTGTCACCACCTGCCGCCTACCACTGTTGTTCCGTGGGGTGCAACACAACCTGAGGTAGCTAGCCAGCACAGGCACCACGCCTAAGCTTTCAGCTACTGACCTCCACCCAACGCGAAGGGCTATAGAGGAAACCCCAAACAAGAGTCGCTGTCAATCGCGCAGACTCAGGTACCCGCAACTAGAGAAAGCATTCAAGAACTACTAATGTAAGGAGAGAAAGCAGTAAAGACAAAAGAAGAGGAACTTTACTCGAACTGAAGCCTCATTCCTCGGAGGCACAAAGTTGGAGAAGGTGTTGACGGCCACTATATGCTACTTTTGACCGTCAACCTTCCCAACTTAATAAAGGAACTAAGTGATGCTCATATAATATTTTATTTAAACTAATGATTTCCACAAGTTTTGTGCACCAATATGTTTTGCAAGGAAACATAGGTAATATGGTGCATTAATACCAAGATCGATGAAGTCATGCAAGTGAAGGTTCATCCCAAGACAAAGGAGACTTGGACATGGTGCAAAAGTGACCCAAATCACATATTTGAAAGCACCATGTCGAAGAGCTCTCTGAGTTGATCGAAATGGATACTTGGATGACCCAATTCGGAGTCCGGACAAGAAAGTTACGCCTCCGGGAAAATCGCCGGCGAAACCTGTCCGGCCGGTCGGCCTGACCTAGGCCGAACGGCCTGGACAAGGCCGGTCGGCCCTGGACCTCCACCGAACCACCTCAACCTTTGCAAGATGGCCTTAGTGTGTCACCAAAGTACCCCCAAGCATGGATTTCACAAGGATGAGTGAAGTTGAGACCGAAAGGCCTAAGACATGGAGCGGAAGGCCCACATGCAGCGACTAAACCAAACTTTTGGATTGGAACTGCCTCTTCAGACAACAAGCAACCGTCCATGAGCGTGTCGGTGCAACGGAAGGCCGAGAGGGGCCAGAGCCAGGCCGGCCGGCCTAGCCTAGGCCGACCGGCCTCTAACTGCCGAGCGTGGACCAAACGCCACTGCAACCGTCATTAGGAGAGCATCAGGACCGTCCAGGAGAAAGGCGGTGCCAAATGGCGACCAACCCAGGCCGAACGGCCTGGATGAGGCCGGCCGGCCTATGACCGTGGCCGTTACTCCTCCCCTTTGGCGTGGAAGCTAAGCAGGTCCTTGGCGTCATCCCTACGCATGATACCGCCCTTGGAAGGCTATAAAAGGCGACCTCCACCCCCATTCTACACACCATGGTGAAAGGAAGAAGTCCAAGTGTAGTGTAGTGCTACCTATCTAGCTTAGAAAATAGGGAGAGTGGTGAGGTGAGAGTCCGGAGAGGAGCCGAAGTGCCGGCCCCTCTCCAACTTTGTGCCTCCGAGGAATGAAGCTTCAGTTTGAGTAAAGTTCCTCTTCTTTTGTCTTTACTGCTTTCTCTCCTTACATTAGTAGTTCTTGAATGCTTTCTCAAGTTGCGGGTACCTGAGTCTGCGCGAGTGACAACGACTCTTGTTTGGGGTTTCCTCCCCTACTCGCGGGAGGGGAGGTCAGTAGCTGAAAGCTTAGGCGTGGTGCCTGTGCTGGCTAGCTACCTCAGGTTGTGTTGCACCCCACGGAACTGCAGTGGTAGGCGGCAGGTGGTGACAGCCCTATCCGTCCTTCGTAGTCCACCACGTTCGGGTGTACTCATAACAGTAGTGCTGAGCCCGGAGAACCCCCTCTCTCACCCAGTTCTGAGGTTCTCCCGTTCTAGCCGTCGAAGCAACTAGAGGAATCAATTCCTAATAGGAGGTTAGCGAGTCGACATTAGATTACCTCTACCCAACTTATCTGTACTTCTTCACTCCCATCGTCCCTGGATATACCTAGAGCCGTTTCTAGTACACTTCTCGTTCCTCGTGGATTCGATACCCTGGAATACTCCTAGGTGAAAGCTACATCGGCATCCGTACGCTTGAGGATTTATCTGTTAGGCTAAGGAACGCCAACAAGCTTTCTGGCGCCGTTGCCGGGGAACGGTAGCTATACTAGTATCATTCTAGTTTATCCTTGTATCACTCCACCTACCATACCATCCCTTATTATATATAAAAAAATTTATCCCACCTTCCCCATGGCTTCCATTACCCTCCGTCAGTTCTCGGCACCAGGGCATAATCATTGGGTGCCTCCACCTTCATCACACCCCATCCATACCTCAGGCTTCGAGATCCGCCCTAGTCTTGCGGCTTTGGTTCGATCACAATCTTTCTCTGGGCACAAGGATGAAAATCCTTACACCCACCTACGAGAATTTGAGCAGAATTGCTCCCTCATCTCAATACCAGCCATGCATCATGAAACAGGTGAAATGGAAGCTCTTCCCATTCTCCCTGACTGATGTTGCCAAAGAATGGTATTATATGACCGTAGGGACCAGTAAAAGGTGATTGGAATACCCTCAAAGATGAGTTTTGTCTCAAATTCTTCCCCGTATCGAAGGTCGTCGCCCTTCGTACAGAAGCCCTCTCTTTCAAGCAACGAGAGGGAGAATCTTTGGGAGCAGCTTGGGCTCGTTTCACCAAACTTTTAGCTTCAGGGCCAGATTTGGGTATACCCGAGGCTATGTGCTTACAACACTTTGCTGGTGGTCTTAGAAAAGAGAGTGCACTCCAGTTGGATGCAGCTTCTAAAGGTTCTTTCTTCTTCTTAACCGTAAGTGAGGGAGAGCCACCCTAGATAAGATGCTCAAGAATACTGAGCACACCAGAGTATATGAAGATCTGCCTGAAAAATCTCAAGAGCCTGCTGATAGAATGAATGCTTTTGGTCATTCTCCATCACCTTGCCCACAGAAAGTTGCCGAACCAAAACCCCCTACCTCAGATCCTAAGCGCTCCTATGATCATCATCAACCTTTCTTTTATTCCATGTTCGATGACGATGAATCGATAGCATACGGTGATGTCCCATCATCACCAGGAAAAGAAGATGGTGCCTATAGAAAATCTGAGGTAGTGACCTCCAACCCACAAGAAGAATCTTGGACCGATGCCAAGCAGTATGTTCCATTCTTTAAGACGGCATCCCGATTCTCAACACTCCCGGGTCTCCAATACTCAAGGGACAAGTCTGAGTCCCCTAAGGAGGATTCACCATCCCTCAATCCGGAGTTTCAATTCTCGGAAGATGAATTCAAATTTTCCGATGAGGAGTTCAAAGCTCCTAAGGAGGATTCACCATCCCTCAATCCGGAGTTTCAATTCTCGGAAGACGAATTCGAATTTTCCGATGAGGAGTTCAAAGCTCCTATCTCATCAAACCCCTCAGAATTCCCAGGATCATATCAATTTTGCGATTTTGAGGAGAATGCTTTCCTTCTTGATCCAGAAAAATCAAAGGACTTCCATATCGAAGAGAAGGATACGCCTCAAGAATACTACAGGCTTGATTCTTAAAATGTTTTCTCTATAGATATTCCTGAGGTAGCAGATTCCATGTCGGGTTTGGAAGAAAATGATGAGCATGGATATTTCGTCTTTGAGAAACCCAAAGATCCATGTTTCCCTGTGGATACTCCATCTACTCCCACCATTAGCACACACGATGACTCCAACCATCCAATGGTATCCTAAACGCTAAACGGTAAGCAGTCGGTCACCCTTTGTTTAGCTTTTAGTCCGTTTAAACGGTGTTTAAACGGAGTCAAACGGCCTAAACGGTTTTGCATAGTAACACTAAAACATACATATTTGTGTACATAAAAGTCAAACTTGCTAGAAGTTCTATATATTTGCACATCTAAAAAGTAAGTATTCTACCAAATAATATTTTTGGGAGAAATCTATATCCTACAACACTTCGTATACTTACGATTTTAATTACTTCGAAGTTCATTATGGTAGTTGTAATCATCCTATTGACTAAATTATGAATTTAATGGTTATTTAACTTATATAATCATGATTAACTCGAGTGTTTTTAGACGGTTTAGATGATTTTAAACGGTTTAAACGGGTTTAAAGGGTCCAACCGTTTAATCCACCGTTTAGGGCTAAACGACACAGTCGACCTCTGTTTACCGTTTATACGGTGTTTAAATGGACTAAACGACCGTTTAGGCGAACAGTGCAACCATCACATGCCCCATCAAAACAATTTCAAAAGGGTGGTTATGGATGATTTTGTTTATCATAAGTATTGCAAATCTTGTCGTGGTATGTTGTGCTAACCTTGCA
Organism: Urochloa ruziziensis; assembly: GCA_015476505.1. Classification (NCBI taxonomy): domain Eukaryota; kingdom Viridiplantae; phylum Streptophyta; class Magnoliopsida; order Poales; family Poaceae; genus Urochloa; species Urochloa ruziziensis. The sequence continues at coordinate 29,606,488 of CM027124.1, forward strand.
GCTAGAAAAACGACATCCGAAGATTGGTGATGGAGGGAGCCACAACACCAAGCTAGCTGCTACTTCGAAAAAGAGGCTCCCAAGGTCGAGCTTTTGACCATAAACAAGCACTGCCGGGAGGTAACTCATATTTTCATTCATTTTTTTCCTTTCTTTCTTTCAAATTCCACAAAAAAATATAACAATAAAAAATCTTTATTTTCAATAAATAAAACCGAACAAAGTTTCATGACATAATTTTAGGACTCTGCTTCCTTCGGGTATTTTTGTCACTAACCTTTCAGGTTGAGACTCAAATAAATGAAGAGTTGGGCAAAAGGCTACAGCCTCAGACGCTCAATTTTTTTTGGCACCAAGTGTCGCAAAATCTGAGCGTGGGGGAGGACATAATTTGAGCACGAAGCAAAGCATGGTCAATCCTTCAATGCTGGTTTGCACTTTTATTCCCCCACTTGAGGTTATTTTATAATGTTCATATCTTTGGATTGAGCCTCTTGTTCACATATAAAAAAAATGAATGATGATGCAACAAGTTATCTTGATCACAACTTTGCATCTCACATGTCGGCAAGCACAAACTTTATTCCTTAACTAGTACTCTATGCTTGTGGGATCAAAAAAAAATTAGGAGGATCTTGCCTAAGTTGTTGACGAGTGTTAGATAATGAGATAGAAGTGTTTCTTTCTTCTTTATTAATTCTTACTTGGAGACTTTTCTTTGAAAAAAAATCATGAAAACCCTTAGGCTCAGAATTCCTCAGTGGTTGAAAATTCCTACCAAAGCCAAATATTTCACATGCTAAAACCTATACATATGCCACCTATATAGTTGTGTTGAGGTTTGTCAAACTTTGTGTCCTTATGGAACAGTGACATTTCAATACCGATCATTTCTTCCTTTATGTCTATCCTTTAGTGCTAGCTTTTCCATGTCTGGAGATGCTGATTCCAAAATGGATTCTTGCATCCACTTTCAACAGACATTCCTCCGTCAAACCAAACCAAAATCATTTCATCCATATACCCTTGACCAAATCCTATCCATAAATATGGCCTTTCAAAATAAATACTCTAGTCATCCCTCCCCCAATTTGAGAGAAGACATGGAGCTATCGAGCAAAAAAAAAAAAAAAAAACTTGCCTAGTCATGGGCAAAGAAAAAATGAGAGAGATATGTGCCTAGTTATGGACAAAGAAAAAAAAGAGAGATACAGAGCTCGATAGTTTCAAGTCTTGAAAGTCCTAATAGGGATCCATGCAAAATAAAGAGTACCGCTCAAGGCCATATTCTTTCAAAAGCATAATTTATGGTTTGTTCATCACAATCCATTGTGCTTCTGTTGTGTCCATTTTCTCCCCCATCCTTGATTATCTATTTCTCAATGATCGGAATATGAAGTGTCACAACTTCCACTAGGACCAATTTTTGACTTAACAATATACACAACATAGGTGGGCCTACATTTCCCCTACCCGAGCTCCACATAAGCCTATAGATTGTAGGGAGAGGCTAGCTACTGGCCTCAGTGAGGAATGAAAATACCACATGAGCGACTTGAGAGTGCCATCTGAGGATCTTATGAGCTAAGGTATTCTTCTCTTAAAAAAAAACTCCAAGTATGGTTGATGAAGAGGGAAGTTATATCTTCATTGGAGTTGTTCACTTTTCAACCACCGACGGCAGGCATCATAGCCACTTCAAACCCCACGGGTATGAGAAATGTTTTGGAATAATGTTTATGCTAGCTTTTACATTGAGAAGTTGCGCATCAAAGCCTACCTTAGTTCTTGCTCGTCCCGGTGTTCTAAATCCTACCCTTTGCTCGGGACGAGCAAAGATCTAAGCGTGGGGGTGTGTTGACGGCCACTATATGCTACTTTTGACCGTCAACCTTCCCAACTTAATAAAGGAACTAAGTGATGCTCATATAATATTTTATTTAAACTAATGATTTCCACAAGTTTTGTGCACCAATATGTTTCGCAAGGAAATATAGGTAATATGGTGCATAAACACCAAGATCGGTGAAGTCATGCAAGTGAAGGTTCATCCCAAGACAAAGGAGACTTGGACATGGTGCAAAAGTGACCCAAATCACATATTTGACAGCACCATGTCGAAGAGCTCTCTGAGTTGATCGAAATGGATATTTGGATGACCCAATTCGGAGTCCGGACGAGAAAGTTACGCCTCCGGGAAAATCGCCGGCGAAACGTGTCCGGCCGGTCGGCCTGACCTAGGCCGAACGGCCTGGACAAGGCCTGTCGGCCCTGGACCTCCGCCCAACCACCTCAACCTTTGCAAGATGGCCTTAGTGTGTCACCAAAGTACCCCCAAGCATGGATTTCACAAGGATGAGTGAAGTTGAGACCGAAAGGCCTAAGACATGGAGCGGAAGGCCCACATGCAGCGACTAAACCAAACTTTTGGATTGGAACCGCCACTTCAGACAACAAGCAACCGTCCATGAGCGTGTCGGTGCAACGGAGGGCCGAGAGGGGCAAGAGCCAGGCCGGCCGGCCTAGCCTAGGCCGACCGGCCTCTAACTGCCGAGCGTGGATCAAACGCCACTGCAATCGTCATTAGGAGAGCATCAGGACCGTCCAGGAGAAAGGCGGTGCCAAATGGCAACCAACCCAGGCCGAACGGCCTATGACCGTGGCCGTTACTCCTCCCCTTTGGCGTGGAAGCTAAGCAGGTCCTTGGCGTCATCCCTACGCATGATACCGCCCTTGGAAGGCTATAAAAGGCGACCTCCACCCCCATTCTACACACCATGGTGAAAGGAAGAAGTCCAAGTGTAGTGTAGTGCTACCTATCTAGCTTAGAAAATAGGTAGAGTGGTGAGGTGAGAGTCCGGAGAGGAGCCGAAGTGCCGGCCCCTCTCAAACTTTGTGCCTCCAAGGAATGAAGGTTCAGTTTGAGTAAAGTTCCTCTTCTTTTGTCTTTACTGCTTTCTCTCCTTACATTAGTAGTTCTTGAATGCTTTCTCAAGTTGCGGGTACCTGAGTCTGCGCGTGTGACAGCGACTCTTGTTTGGGGTTTCCTCCCCTACTCGCGGGAGGGGAGGTCAGTAGCTGAAAGCTTAGGCGTGGTGCCTGCGCTGGCTAGCTACCTCAGGTTGTGTTGCACCCCACGGAACTGCAGTGGTAGGCGGCAGGTGGTGACAGCCCTGTCCATCCTTCATAGTCCACCACGTTCGGGTGTACTCATAACAGTAGTGCTGAGCCCGGAGAACCCCCTCTCTCACCCCGTTCTGAGGTTCTCCTGTTCTAGCCGTCGAAGCAACTAGAGGAATCAAGTATTCCTGATAGGAGGTTAGCAAGTCGACATTAGATTACCTCTACCCACTTATCTGTTCTTCTTTACTCCCATCGCCCCTGGATATACCAGAGTCGTTTCTAGTACACTTCTCGTTCCTCGTGGATTCGATACCCTGGAATACTCCTAGGTGAAAGCTACATCGGCATCCGTACGCACGGATTTATCTGTTAGGCTAAGGAACGCCAACAGAAGGGCCGACACTCCGGCTATTCTCCGGAGTCTCACCTCACCACTCTCACTATTTCTAAGCTAGATATGTAGCACTAAACTACAGGTGGACTTCTCCCTTTCACCAGTGGTGTGTTGAATGGGGGTGGAGGTCGCCTTTTATAACCTTCCAAGGGCGGTATCACGCGTAATTGTCACGCCACCATCTTGCTTAGCATCCACACAAAAGGGGAGGCGTAACGGCCACGGAAGTAGGCCGGCTGGCCTCATCAAGGCCGTTCGGCCTGGGTTGGTCGCCATCTGGCACCGACTTTCTTGTCGACGCTCCTGATGATGTCCTCATGACGGTTGTGGTGGCGTTCACCTCAAACTCGACAGTTGGGGGCTGGCCGGCCTAGGGGAGGCTGTTCGGCCTGGCCCTGGCGCCTCTCAGCCCTCCGTTGCACCGACTCGCTCATCAACGGTTGCATGTTGTCCCTTGAGGCAGGTTTTGGTTACGTAGAGTTGAAGTTGTCCGAGAATCCTAGGTGGGTGGACCTTCCAATCCATGGCCTAGGCCTTTCGGTCTTAACTTCATTTATTCTTGTCAATTCTTGCTTGGGGGTCATTGGTGACCCCCTATGGTCCTTGTGCAAAGTTTGGAGCATTTTGGGGATGACTGTAGGCCGGCCGGCCTTGTCTAGGCCGATCGGCCTAAGTCAGGCCGACCGGCCTGGCAGGGTTCTGCCGGCGATCTTCCCGGACGCATAACTTTCTCGTCCGGACTCTGAATTGGGTCATCCAAATATCCATTTCGATCATCTCGGAGAGCTCTTCTACATGGTGCTGTCAAATATGTGATTTGCGTCACTTTTGCACCATGTCCAAGTCTCCTTTGTCTAGGGATGAACCTTTACTTGTATGATTTCACCGATGTTGGTATTTATGCACCATATTACCTATATTTCCTTGCAAAACATATTGGTGCACAAAACTTGTGGAACTCATTAGTTTAAATAAAATATTATATGAGAATCACTTAGTTCCTTTATTAAGTTGGGAAGGTTGACGGTCAAAAGTGGCATATAGTGGCCGTCAACAGTGACCCTTCTCATATGAGTGCTGAGGACCTGACTGCGGGAGAGATCTTGGAGTGGGTTCTGCTGATGCTTCCTAGGACCGCCATAAGCCTTATGCAATTCCATGCGCGTCGTGTTCATCGCATCAAGCCGGGCCACAATGGTGTCGAGCATGGACTTAATGGCCGTTTGAGCAAGATCAAACCGATCGAACCGCTCAGTGGACGACGTGATCATCGAGTCAAGTTGTTCATGCATCGTCTTCATGTTCACGGCAAGTCCGTCAACTTGTGTCCGCATGTCCTGCAGTTGTTCATCCGTCGTGTCGTCGTCGTCTCCTGCCATGGTTAGTGCAAACACAAAAAACAAAGCCTATGACAACAAAGGAGTGTATGGGATGCTCACAAAGATGCTGTGATCAAATTCTTATCCGTTCTTACCAAGCTACAGGAGCGAGCTGCAACCAACAAGTGACACCTTCGAAAGATTGGAGCAGCGATTGCTTGGAGAAACAAAATCTGCTCATCGTAGGAATATGTGTAGTTCTGGGTAGGCTGCACTGAAATGAAGAATTAGCACAATTAGTCAATAATGCAAAGTTGAATTATAGTGCCAAACACGTAACTATGCTGGTGGAAAGAAGTGCGACTCGATCTGGCATAAGGAAGGTTAGCAAGGAAGGGTATGCAGAAATGCAAAAACTCCCGGCCCACGTTACACTGTCTTAACAATTTTTTTGGCCTCAAAACTCGCGTCACCTGGCAATTTGCCGAGTGTCCTCAAAATTTCTAGAGTTTTCCAGAAAAAAAAGAACACTGAAATCGGAGTTCCGAGCGAAAAGTTATAGTTGTTTTAAGGAAGGACGTCGGAAACGGCGAAAACTTGCCAAACGAAACCAATCAAGATGAGGTAACATCCGTGTCCTGTTTCCTTCTTTTTTTGTCTTCTCTCTCTTTTTCTTTTTGTCTCCATTTTTTCTTTCCTTTTTTCTAATTGCTTTCTTTCTTTCTTTTAACTTGCCAAAAGAACCGAAGGCAGGGGGATCAGATCGTTTTTTTTGGTGGGGGGGGGGGGGGGGGTCTGCAGCGGAGGAGCGACGACTTGTGGAAGGGGGTGGGCGATCTATAGGGAGAAAAGCAAAACAACGACGGCAAGAACACAAGGTAACCAGCAACAATTGAATGCGTAAAGCACACAAATTCAACAATGCAAATTATTAAAAGAAAGTGCAAGGCTCAAAAGGGTGCTGGGACAAGGATCTAACCTGATAATTCTTTTTTTGGTTTTTGAACTGTAGGTAATGAAAAAACACTAGATAAACTCACCGATCAACCTGGAAAGCTGATACCATTTGATAGAGCTAAAATGCCTGATCTTTCGATGAGTGGAGATAAATTCGATTTAGTGGAAGTAGACCCTCACGATCCGACTACGGCGAGCGAACCCGAAGCGCCAATGCAATCGCTGAACCAACTCCCTATACGTCGGTGATATTATCTCCGGCAGTCTTCCACGGGGTAGCCCACGGAAGTGATTTATATTGCAGGGAAGATCGCAAAGATCGGAAGCAAGATGGTTAGGATGGACAGACACGGGGGTTTATACAGGTTCGGGCCGTCGACTCGACGTAATACCCTACGTCCTGTTTTGGGGTGTTGTATTGCGTGGATTGTATGTCGATGTGAGTTGAGTTGTGGTGTGTTCTTTTGGAGGGGGTCCCTGCCCGCCTTATATATCGGGGGGCAGGGTTACAAGTCGGTTTGTAGCCGATCCTATCTCTAAGAATCCTTTCCTTCTTTACAATAATTCCTATTCCAACTAGAACTTCTCCTTCCAGATCCTTCCTCCATGCGCCGACTTGTCCCGCACGTCTTCAGGTCCAGAACGGTGGGCTGGGCCGCCCCCTTTTAGTGGGCTGCCAGGCTTGCTCGTGAGGTACCCGGGTACTATATCCCCCACAGTAGCCCCCGAGCACTTCTTGGCCGATCGTTGGCTGTAATTAATCTATATTTCTTTACATGATCCGAGTGCTCTCAAGTTGTCTTAGATCTCATCCGAGTGATTTCGAAGAAGATCCGAGTGGTTTCGAGGAAGATCTAAGTGCATGCACAGACGTTCCTGAAAACAATTCTTCAATCGTAGCCATAGTGAGGGGAAGAAGTGCTCTTTTTCATGACGCGACAGCGAAGTGAATACACTTAGCCCCAGAGCTTTGGGCAATTTTAGTATGAAATTAGCCAAAGGTCTTCCATCGATATCTTGATCTTCAATGGCGTGCACCTCCAGGTGCACCCATTGGGTGTAGCCCCCGAGCCTTGAGCAGAATAGAATATTCTGGTCGAGGGTCAAAAATAAAATATTATGAATTTCTTCTTGAACTTAATCCATCAATGGTGTGCACCTCCAGGTGCACCCATTGGGTGTAGCCCCCGAGTCTTGATTCGACTCGGCACGATCGTGTCAAGACTCTGAATGCCGTGGATCCTGACTGAACTTTTTCAGCCCCCATGCCTCAGTGCATGAATTTCGGATAATCTTTTCCTTATGGGGCTTTTTTGTTTCCCCTTCTTAAGGATTTCGTTCTCAAGTTCTTTGAACTCGGCATGACTCTCAGATCGTGTCCCACGACCCAACTTGACCATATGGTAAGCCACCTTCTTACAAGATTTATACTTGTCACCATTTGACCCAGACTTCTGAGCGAATTTAGCGATAGTATCGCATGCCTTACGTAAGAATCAATTGCAAGGATGCAATATTAATTGCAAAAGCAAGTCTGGCCGTCGACTAATTTTAGCCTCACGACCGAGTGGTTTCTGCCCCCGAACACTGGCTCAGGAACCCACAAATTTGTAAGCGTAACAGAACCGAAAGGTCGTGCTATATTTCAGCCCATTTAGGCCCATTAATCCCGCAAAGTCCATTGTTTCCTAGGGAAACTAACGGTTGCCTTATTGAATATCGCGAGATATCGCGACTCCTTACCGCATCTTTGAATTCAAAGCGACGGGACGTGCCTGCGTCGGTTGAGTTCCCGAGACACGCATTGCGCCGCGCGCGGGAGGAACAGTTCATTCCATTATAAGCCATCCCCGCCGCAATCTTCTTCCTTTACTCGCCATTTGCCTTCCCAGCGCTCAAGTTCTCCTCCACGCGCAAGAGCAAACCCTAGATTCATTTCCGCAACTTCCATCCTCAATCCTCAACCCCCGCTCGCTGCCATGGCGCCGAAGAGGAGGGAAGCCCCGAAGCGGAAGGAGAGGTCGCTAGGAAGGGCTCGGTCGGTCAGAGCCAAGGCCGCCGTCGAAGTCGCCGTGGATCGCGCCGCCGAGTGGAGGGAGTCCATCACCACCACCAGGCGTCTCGAGCAGCATGTCATCGACGGCATCCTCCCAGACCAGCAAACCGCCGAGTGGCGTGCAGCCTCCGGTGAGTCTTTCCCCACCCCAAATTCCTCTGATTTGGTGGTGTTCGAGTCTTTCTTTCTGCGCGGCTTTGGCGTGCCCGCGCATTCTTTTCTCCGCGGGCTGCTGCATTTCTATGGGATCAGTCTCTGCGCACTGAATCCTAATTCTATTCTTCATATCGCCATCTTCATCAACCTCTGTGAGGCCTATCTTGGGATAGAGCCTCACTTCAATCTTTTTCTTCACCTTTTTCTGTTGAAACCTTACCCTGGAACCGAGTGCCCGCGAGTAGTCGGAGGCGCCGGATTCCAACTCCGCGAGGGTCGAACCCGGGAGTATTTTGATATTCCTTTTCTTACCTCCAACAAAGGGTGGCAGTCCGAGTGGTTTTACGTAGGAAACCACTCGCCTGCCATTTCCCCTGAAATCGATTCACGTCCTGTTCCCTCCCAGTCCTGGACTGCTCTTCCCAAAGAGAGTGAAATGGATGAGGTTCGGGAATTACTGGGTCTCATAGCCCAGTTGAAGGATAGAGGGTTGTCTGCCGTAGGAGTGGCAGCCAACTTCGTGCTGCGCCGGATCCAGCCCCTCAAGCAGCGGGCTCATCCGGCGTATGAGTACTACGCCGAGGGAGACAACACGCGTGAAGCCCCCGAGCGTGTTGACAAGGGCCAAGCCGCAGCTCGGCTTGGCAAATTCTTTGTGTCTGGGACTTCCCTGCGGACTACTGATTGTCCTCTGGCGTACAACTTATCGAATCCATGCCCTGAGGTATTTAACCAGTCTGTTGCTGTTTTATGTTTTCAATTCCACCCATTGGGTGTAATCTCATTAAAGAGCTGAACCCAACTTTTGCAGGGTCGAGCTGCCTTTGTATCTCTCCCTCCTTTGTCTGAGATGCCAAAGGGAGTGGATCAGCCGGCTCGGCGCAGAGCCGGTGATGTTGAGGAAGCAGTCGGAGGAAGTGAGTGACCTCCCAATCTTCAGGCAGCGTGAGCTCTCTCCGGCGAGCCTTTGCTTGGCCAGCCGCCTCGCTCGTGGGGAATGCATGCGCGCACTCTAATCCTGAGCTTTTTCTTGACCAGGAGGTGCGGCATGGGGTCCTGAGGGGAGGGAGCAACTCTGGCGCTGCTCCGGCCGCTTCTCCGGCGAGTTCACGCCGGTCAAACGCGCGGCGGCGCGCTGTGTGCGGCGAAGACCGGCGAGGGGTGTTCAATTAGAAGAGGATTTCTTTCCAGGGGGTTATGTGCAAAAGTGTTGGTTTAAGTGATTAAGTGGAATCTTTCGAGGGGGTTTTCTAGAAAATCTAGGGGCTTATCTGTGAAGAAAGGACTGGTTGGTAATAGATCTTTTAGATCCAGGGGCCTAAGCGTAAAAGTGTTTTCGGTTTTTCTTTTGTTTTTCATTTCAGCATACATGTATTTCTTATTTAATGCATAGAAAATCATAGGAGTGTGAGAAAATTGTGAAACCAATTTTGTTGTACTTGTTGCATCTTTGGCTACAGCAGAAAAATATAAAATCATGTTGTTTATATGCAGTTTTCTGTGTAGAAGTTTTAGTTAGTTTATTAGCTTTCTGTCAAAATAAATAGTTCTGCATGTCCAAAATTTTTGAGAAAATCACAGTAGCTATAGGATGTGTTTTTATGAGCACAGTAAATTTTTGGGTTGCATGCTGTCTGTGTAGTTTAAGTTAAGCTTTTTCTCCATGAATAGCTTGTTTGTGCTGTTAAAAATAGTTATGAATATGTTTTTGAGCTCAATAAATCATGGTAAATCTGTGTTAGTGTGTAGATAGTGTTTCTGTGAAGTTTTGCATTTTTGTGCATAATCTTGTTGCTGTTTGTTGTTTTGGTAGATTTATAGCCTTTTTGTCTTTTTCAAAATAATTAGTTTCTGTTAGAATAAAGTGTTGAAATTTTTTTCAGTGATAATCTTGAGTTAAAAGCTTCTCAGAGAAGTTTTTGTGCTGTTAGATAACCTGTGTAGGTTTGTTTGTTTAAATAGTTGCTAAATAACCCTTTATATGTGTGTTTAAATGGTTTTATAAATATAGTTATGCTAATAAAATGTTTTCTAAAAAGTTTTGGTGAACTCAGTAAAGTTTGAATCTGTTGTTGTATTTCTTTCTTAGTGTTAAGTTAATCTTGCTTAAAGAGATATGCACTTACTCTATAAAATGTTAAAAATGGTTTTTGCAACATTTCACGTGATTTCATGTGCATATCTTGTTTTGTACTTAAGCTGTATAATTGAATTGATGCATGTAAGATTTTGTATCTTTTCTCACTGTTATTCCAAACTCACACATGTGCATTTTCATGTAGAGAACGTGCTAGCTGACGGAGTGTACAACCTGGTGCCTGAGTCAGAAGCTGAGTAGCCAGAGCCCGAGGTCGTTGTAGTTGAGGCAGAACAAGACCCGAGCCAAGACTCGGAAGGGCCCAAGGCCAGCGAAGGCAAGCACCGGAGTGCATATAACCTTTTTAACGCAGCCGCACTTTAATTTATTTACTTTACAAAGTATTTACCTTATGCATTTAAGTTTTCATAGGAGTTGACTGAAAACCTAGTTGCATGATCCATAGGAAACCTAGAGTTTTTCTAGTATGTGTAGGTCGATAGAATTGCTAGGCTGGTTAAACGGTAGAAGTCGAGTAATTGCCTGTTACTCGCGAGATGCTAAGAGGTTTCTTTCAGAGTTTTGTTAACCTGTCATCTAGACTGGAAAAGAAAGTTAGGCCGGGCGGAGAATGTTGGTAGGGAAAGGAATGGAATGTTGTAGCTCCGCCTGTGCCAGTTAAGGCCCGTTCGTTGTTAGCTCTGGGATCAAGATTGAATTGTACTACCTCACATGCTGGGAGTAAGAGGTAGTTGAAACTGGTAACTTATGTACTTTAGCTCGCACTGGTATGTTGAACTATGCCTGACTGCCTATTCATGTACCGGTTAGAGTAACTCATGGCTGACCCGTCGTTGGTATCGGTGGGGACTGGTACTTGAGGGTAGCAGGGTAGGTCAAGTATTTAGTGTTGGCTGAAGGAACGGCTGGCATGAGCAGCTCGACGGGGCTCGTTTGTGCCGTGTGGGTAGGTTAACCTTGCAAGGGATAAAACCGAATCGATTCGCCGTACTCACGGTATTGAGCTCTTGATCACTGGGCAGCATCGCTAGTTAAGAACTTGAATATTGTTGTTGATCATATGCTGTAAGAATGAATTACTCAAGTTCTTGCTCTCATTTGTAAAAGTTTTTATAAATGCTAATCTAGATCAAATAGCTCAAATAAAATTTGAATGCTAAAACTTGAAAGTAAGGATCTATTTTAGTTGCTCTGTTTGGCAAAACAAAAACCCAGCCAAAAGCCTTGCATACTAGGGGCCTTAGTTTTCTTCAGTCGGTTAAGTCTTGCTGAGTATTAAATTACTCAACCTGCTTGTGTTAACCCTTTTTCAGAGTCTGAGTCTAGCTTAGCAGAGCAGGCCGCTGAAGCTTTCCCGTTTGGTGTCCCTGAAGGTTTTCAGTTGTAGTTCGTTCCGGCTTCGCAGGGTGTGGAGCCGAGGGATTGATAATGCCAGCTGGGCTACTTGTGCATTATCATGTTTTTATCGTCGTAGACTCGTACTGTTTAAAACTTCCGCTGTGCTTCTAAAACTCTGTGTTGTAATAACTTTTATAATGTCCTGTTTTGTAAATTAAATCCACGTGTACTGTGTTGTAAAATTTGTGACTCGTTAATCATCTGTGCTCATTGTGGAGTGAGACATGCCTCGTATTGGTTTCGACAATGTGATCAGTGGTGTAATCGGGAGTTACCCGACAGCAACTACACGGTTATGTCAGTTGAAGTGCGAGTGTGCTATACTGCTTGCATTAGCTAAGGGACAATGCACTTGAGCTGACATAATTTGTGGTGGTTCTGCCACACCTTTAGCGACGGTTGAAAAACGTTGTTAGAACCATTACCCTGCTGTTGGCCGAAGGGGAAATTGGGCTTGGAATTCCAACCTTGTTGAGGACGGAAGCCTGAATTGTTATTGTTTCCAATGAAACAGGCTTCTTCTTGTGTCGTCGGGCAAGTGTCGCCCGAGTGTCCTACTTCTCCACACGTTTCACACGTGATTCTCTCCTCCATGATCTGATTTATCTCCTTGCCAGGAGATTCCATCTTCTTCAAGAGAAGGTCCATCTTAGCGGCCAGCGTATCAACGGAGTCAATTTGATGTACTCCCATGCGGGGAGCTTGTCTTTCTCCTATCCAGCTCTGGTGAGTGGATATTTTCTCGATTAGCGCCTTCGCTGCGTTTACATCCAACGAGAGGAAAGCTCCTCCCGCGGCTGCATCCAACATCTCTTGCGATCGTCGGCTCAGGCTGTGGAAGAAGTTTTGGGTAATCAGCCAATCTTCCACACCATGGTGGGGGTAGGCTGCAATATACTCTTGCAGTCGCTCCCAAGATTCAGGAATTGTTTCTCCGTCTAGCTGTTGAAAGCTAGTGATTTTTCCTCGGAGGGCATTGGTCTTGCCCACCGGAAAGTACTTGGCCAGAAATGCGTCTGCGCAAGTCTACCAGCATCCTTCGAATATTGCCTTGTTAGCATAAAACCACTCCTTTGCTTTCCCAAGCAAGGAGAATGGGAAGAGTTGAAGGCGGATGTTGTTGATCGGTGTGCCATTGGGGTTGATAGTACTGCACACCTCCAGAAAATTCCGAAGGTGAGCGTTCGCATCCTCAATCGCCTTTCCGCAGAAAGGGCTGGCCTGAACCATGTTTACCAGGCCAGTTCTCAGCTTAAATGCACCTTCCTGTGCGTTCGACAGTCCCGGGAAGTTGCTGCTTGACGGGGCTGAGAACTCACGGAGCGTCTTCTTAGCTTGAGCCATAATCTCTGGAGACTCTGGGGCTGAAGAAAACGACGAATCTGATTCAGACTCGGAGTCGGATGACGACTCGAGTATATTGCTTAAGCTGAGTGAAATCTGAGGAGGTACGATTCTCTTTCGCACTACTCTTCCAATGCGATCTGGATTTGGATCAAAGTTTGATGGTAGGTTGAAACCAGTCATGCACTACCCTGCAAAACACATCAAAAATAGACGAATGTTGCAGTGGTGAGGTCACTAAGGTTAGTGGTTTGGTAAATCTGTAAAGATAATCAAATAATTCAACAATAACTTTAGCCAATTGCTTCCCCGGCAACGGCGCCAGAAATGCTTGTTGGCACTCCTTAGCGTCACGTTTTAGCAACGCTCAAGAGCGCGTAGATATATGTCGTTGTATGCAAAATGAATTCTGCAAGCGCACAGAATATATCTCGTTGTAGCACTTCACCTCGGGAGTTACCCCAGGGTATCGTATTTATATTTCCGCAGGGAAGCAGATGGTTAAAGTGTATTAAGAATGAAATGATATATCTTGCCAGAAATATCAAGCCTCAAACCCAGGGGCACAAACTCTAGGTTTGGTTGGATAATGGTCAAGTTAATGACCGGATAGAAGGTCTGAAAGACCAGCGACACACGGAGCACCTATTTCTAAAGAAAAGGAAAGACGTTGGGAGAGACCGGACCTAGACTCTTTCTAACTCAGAGCAAAAGGCACTCTAGCCTTAGCCTAGACCCTAGCTTAGATACCGGGAACAGAGCTCGCTTCGACGGCTAGAACGGGAGAACCTCAGAACGGGGTGAGAGAGGGGGTTCTCCGGGCTCAGCACTACTGTTATGAATACACCCGAACGTGGTGGACTACGAAGGACGGACAGGGCTGTCACCACCTGCCGCCTCCCACTGCAGTTCCGTGGGGTGCAACACACTTCCTAGTTAATCAACAAGCCAGAAACCACGTCTGCACTCGATGATTAAGATTTCTCTTGAGGCCTGTCAAGAGAAATCCCCGTCTTCCCTAAGGCGTCTTACGGCCCGGTCAAGGCGAGCAAACCCGCGAGATAAAACCCGGTAGAGCTAAACTAAACTCTACACTAAAACTAAAGGGGATAGGACTTTGCTCTAAAGAGAGCAAGATCTTTACTCTTAAAGAAGAGCAAGAGAGAAGTATAAAAGATAACTTAAGCTCTGAAGTAAGAAAGTAATTATATAAATAAACTCTTCAAAAGAAGGAAAGGATACAAGAGCTTTACCAGAACTCCGAAGACTCCGAAGATCCGAGCTAAGCTCGACTCGACTCTACTCCCAACTCTAATCCTAATCTAAGAAATGAAAAAGATACTAGAGCTCCCTTCAAGTAAAGACTTGAGATATGTGGTGTGTGTGTTCCCAAGGTGAATGAGCTTCCTTTTATAGCCTCCAGGGGGTGGATGTTAGCGTCATTAGCACGCCAAGGCTCTGCTTAAGCTTCACGCGAAGGAGGAGACGTGGCGGCCACAGAGGGAGGCCGGTCGGCCTGGGCTAGGCCGGCCGGCCTGGCCCTGGTGCCACTTGGCACCGTCTTCGGCAGGAACGGTCCTGATGCTCTCCCAAGGTTGGTAACAGTTGCGTTTAGTTGAAGCTTGTCCGAGAATCCTAGGATGTGGGCCCTTCAATCCATGTGTTTTCACCTCTAGGCCTTCCGGGTCCTTGGATCAAACCGACGTTGTTTGCATGGTTCTTGATCATCCTGGGCACTTGGCATGGCTTGTGGATCAATGACGTGGCCAGACCTGGCCAGGGGAGGCTGGTCGGCCTGGCTTAGGCCGGCCGGCCTGGCTCTGTGCCAGGTTTGGCCCTTGTTTCTCCTGGTTCATCCTGCAAGCACAACTCATCCAAAACTTGTGGAATTTGTCAGTAAAAATACTTTTATGTATGGAATATGGTATGATCATCCTCATTTTACCGAAATGTTGACGGTCACTACGGGGTTATAATGGCCGTCAACAGCCATCGTGACATCACTTGGAAGCATCCTCGTCCCAAACAACGGTCCAACCTGGAGGAAGGTTGGTGGGCGAGGTAAGACCTGCAATCATCTCCTCGAGAGCACTTCCTGAGAACAATTCAACAAGCAAGGCTGAGTATACTAATACTCGGCAAGACTTACCCGTCGGGTGAAAACTACATCACCGACTCCTAGACATGCAAGGCTTTTGGCTGGTGGGTTTGTTTTGCCAAAGAGCGACTAAGAGTGGGTCCTTGCTTTCAATATTTTAGCATCAAGTTTTAGTTCGCATTAACCATTCTAGGTAAGCAACATGTACTAACCAAGTAGGTGGAGCAAGCAATTAAGCAACATCGGGTTTCTTTCCATCGTCATGTTCCACTTCTTACTCAATGCCGCACAGAGGTCAAGTAGTCTCATAAGCTGCGAAAAACAGACAGTTCGAACCAATTTTTTAACCTTGCAAGGTGGACACAAGCACACGGATCATCGAACTCAGCCAAAGTCTAGCGCTACCAGGTAGTTCCCATCAATCCTCCTGTTGCGTCCAGAGCCAAACTCCCCATAACATACGAAGTCCAAGGCCGGCCGAACCGAACACTTACGCCCTTCGTA
The DNA here is from genome assembly GCA_015476505.1 of Urochloa ruziziensis. Lineage (NCBI taxonomy): Eukaryota > Viridiplantae > Streptophyta > Magnoliopsida > Poales > Poaceae > Urochloa > Urochloa ruziziensis. Next base: position 29,621,935 of record CM027124.1, read on the forward strand.
CCCACATGTTCAAGGCATGGGGAAGAAGTTCCCGAAAGGAGCAGGAAAAAGTCCGCACACCGAATTCATGTAGGTACTAAACTTACCGACCCCATAGAATCGACAAGTGCTTAGTACGTTCAAAAACTTAACCAGCAGTACCGTACCTTTTCGACCTTAACCAATTTTAGCATACACAGACGGGGCATCCATACGACAAAATCCCTGCCCGTCATCCTTATGATTCCAACATAAGTAAGGCGGGTAATTCCTATATCTTGCGAGTGACAAGAAATCACTCGACTTTTACCGGGTCCTTATAGCATGGCAGCTATCGACCTATCATACTAGTATTGCAAAGCATAGGTACCTAGGATCATGCAACTAAGGTTTCAATCAATGCCTGAAACGTAAATGCACAAGTAAGCTTAACAAACATAGTTGCAATATTTTGAATAGGACATGCTCCGGGGCTTGCCTTCGGGCACGGTGTTAGCTTGGGGTTTCCTCGGCAGCTGCGTTCGGGTCTTGCTCGACCTGGACGGCGTTCACTTCACCTTCCGCTTGGCCTTCTCCTCCAGCAGGAACGAGTTCGTAGTCGCCTATCAGCGAGGACTTGTTCTACACGAGATGCACAATGCAATAAGAGTATGATCTTGTATCGAGCCATTATCATTGCATAATGATAAACCCGGGGTGTATTGAGTGACACATTCACCTGGACAATTTTGGTCTGACCTTCCATTTCTTAATTAAGTTTGTAGTTACTCATTAAAGTATATGGGTTTGTTGATGGTGATTGCGTACACATCTATTAGGATTTTAACTTTGATTTCTTCATAAAACAGCAAGGTGTGTGTGGTGATGTTTTTAACTTATTTAAATGGCTTAAAGAGGTGACTTATTATTAACTAGCCTTTAAGCAAGGTAAATTCAACAATTTATTCTGGGAGTTTGGTTCATTAATGTAAAGTGAGAAAATTATAGTATGCTCTTGTTGTGTTGTTAGATTTACTGACCAAAAACTAGGTCAAAATCATGTATACATTGACCACAATAAATCAAACAAGATCAGCACACTAACATTAAGAATAAATTCTAGTAAATCATACTGTCATCAATTGATCCTTAGAAAATTATCAGAGCCTATAGTAGTCTAAACAAGCTCACATGCCAAAGGGGTAGCTTCAAAAGATCAAAGGATCTTGCTGTTTGGATTAGCCAAGATTAAACTGTTATAAATTAAAAGAGCAAATTAGCCAGCACGAACTAAGCTTTATTTTTTACCAGACATGCAGCAAGGCATTAAAGAGCTACTGTAAAAAGATTGAGCTCAGAAGCTGCACATATTAATTATTAAAAACTGTTGATTCAAACGTGTAGTGACAGACTAAACAATTAATAACTCAAAATCAATTGTGTAACTTTGTGCCAACTTTTTACAGAAGCCTAAACATTTCATCAGCTACAACATACCCAAAAATTAGCACAAACAAGGCAGTAGATTTCAAACTATGCACAAATGTAAGTTTGAACAGATTTGAGCTTAGTTTGAAATCTATACAGTAAACACAGATATATGCTTTCTGTAAAGATAGAACACAACACAGAGAGTCCAACAAATTGAGTTTGCATTTTCTAATTTTTTTGTGATTTTTGACCAGTTTTACAAGATCTCAGATTTCAAACCTAGATCTGTACAATCTATTCACAGATTAGCACCTGGAAACTTGCAGAAAGGACATTGGAAAGATCTAAAGCTTTACGATGTGGTCCCTGGGGTCACGGCCGGCGGCGAGTTTTGGCTGGAATCCGACGATGTGGGGCCACGAGGCTCAACGAGAACATGCTAGGGTTGCTCACCTCCTCAGCTCGAGTAGATCCGGTGTAGGGAACTCGGCCGGAGGTGGAGTGACGGCGGCGGGCGGTGGAGCAGCGCGGCGGCGGCTCTGTCTTCACCAATGCCGGCGACGGCGGTGGTGGAGAAGAGCGGCTGGGGCTCTGGGAAGCTGGAGCGATGGCGTGGGCGAGCTCTGGTGGTGCTCAGCGGCGGCGGAGCAGCGTGCACGACGGGGAGCGACGGCGGCAGCGTGGCGGCGGCAATGGCGAGCGGCGGAGGGGGGCTCGCGTGAAGGGGGTGCCGCGCCTTTAATAGGCGGCCAAGGACGTGGTCTGGACGATGGCTCGGACGTGGTGAAGCTGCACGTGGCGGCTCGAACGGCGCTGGTTTGGTGGCCAAGACGACGAGCTCGATCGCCGGTCAGAGCGGAGCGGGGCTGGTCGGGCGGCGACGACGAAGCAAGCATAGGGGATTGGGGTGCAGCGAGGACCAGACGGGCATCGCATCACGGTCGAAACGTGGCTGCGCGGCCGGTCGGGCAGTGGCGGACGGCGGTGTGACGCGTGGCGCCAGGCGAGCGGCGGCTCGCCCACGATCGGGAGACCGGCAGGGGACAAAGAGGATGTCGAGGCACGCGTGGGCCCGCATGGGGTTGGGGTGGCGTGGCGCATTAACGCCCCGGTTGGCCTCGGCGTCTATGTCAGGCGACGGGCGCCAAGTGGCTGGCAGCGGCGCTGGAACGCGCGAGTGCCCGAGAGCGCCGGCATATCGTCGAACACCTGCCGGGCGTCTGTTCAAACACGAATTCCTCCAAAATTTTGACCTAAAGTTCAAAATCTCCAAATAGCAAAGTCGTGTCCTAGACTAGCAGCTACAAGTTTTGTAAAGGGTGACCAAGGGAAAAGTGAGTGGATCGAGGGGGAAAACTAGATGAAAACTGGTGAACTTAAGTGCCGGCTGGCAGTGAACTTCTGAAGACCTGCTGACTTCGACTGAGATTTAAGGGGCCTTCCACTCAAAATCATGAAATGAGCCAACTGACAAAAATGTGTCCCATTAAAAACTGAACAACTTTTGTATTGGCCAATTTTCAAGATCTTAAGTGAAAATTTGAAGTCAAACCATGCCAACCAGGAAAGGTCCAAAGTTCACCGAGGTGCAAAGGGTTTTGGGTGGACTTTCCTTAAGTGAAAATCTAGGTGGGGCTTAATTACACCTAATTAGGCTAAGGCACAAGGTTTAGCAGGTGATTAAGTTTATTAAACACTTAGATTGTCACAGCCTTCCCCCCTTAAACAGAATCTCGAGCCGAGATTCAAGTGTAGGAAAAAGCTAGTGCGGTGGAAGGGTGCTTACGATCATGTAGCAGAAGAAAACCCAGAAACTTGGTGTTAAGGTATCTCTCTGTTTCCCATGTAGCTTCTTCCTCTGTGTGATGATTTCATTGTATCTTGTACATCTTGACAACCTTCCGTCTAGTTCCCCTTTCCTTACGTACGAGAATCTTTAAAGGGTGTTCCACCAGAGCCAAGTCTGGTTCTACCCAGGCTATGTCTTGGTCTACAATCTCAACCTCTGGAACTCGTACACACTTCTTGAGTTGGGATACGTGAAAAACATTGTGGACAGCTGAGAGTCTCTCGGGGAGCTGTACTCGGTAAGCTACGGGTCCACAAACTTCTATGATCTCATAAGGTCCAAGGTAACGAGGTGCCAGTTTCCCTTTTACTGCGAACCTCTGTACCCCCTTAGTAGGTGAAACTCGGAGGTAAACGTGATCTCCAACAAAGAACTGTAGGGGCTTCTTCCTTTTATCAAAGTAGCTCTTTTGCCTGGTTTGGGCAGCCTTCAGGTTAGCCTGAATCACTATCACTTTCTCCTCTGCCTCGGTCACTAGGTCAGTGGCTAACATCGGTCTCTTGCCGGTTTGGGACCAACTCAATAGAGTTCGACACCTCTTGCCATACAGTGCCTCAAAAGGTGCCATCTTCAAGCTAGCTTGGTAGCTATTGTTGTATGAAAATTCAGCGAGCGGCAAACATTTGTCCCAATTTTTGTCGAAGTGTATCACACAAGCTCTTAACATGTCTTCAACTATTTGATTTACCCGTTCAGTTTGGCCATCCGTCTGTGGGTGATATGCGGAGCTGTGAATCAATTTTGTTCCTAAGGATTCCTGTAACCTTTCCCAAAATCGGGACATAAACTGAGAACCTCTATCCGATATAATGGTCTTGGGCGTCCCGTGCAAACGAACAATTTGCTCAAAATAGATATCCGCATAATGCTTGGCTTGATAGGTGGTATTTACTGGAATAAAGTGGGCGGTTTTGGTAAGTCGATCAATGATAACCCATATGGAATCATGCTTTTGGGAAGTGAGCGGTCCAACGATGAAATCCATACTTATGTCCTCCCATTTCCAAGATGGTATTGGAAGGGGTTGTAGCGTTCCAGCTACCTTAAGTTGACTGGACTTAATTCTTTGGCAAGTATCGCACTCTGAGACGTACGTGGCAATGTCTCTCTTCATTCTTGTCCACCAAAAGTTTTGTCTCAAATCCTGGTACATCTTGCTACTTCCAGGGTGAGTAGATAATTTAGAGAGGTGAGCCTCATCTAAAATTTCCTTTCGCAACTCTGGATTCTTAGGTACTACTAAATGTTCCCTGAAATATACTACCTCTTTCTGATCCAATCTGAAACAACGATACTTTGCGCTGACCAAGATCAGGCATCACTACCCATTGAAAAGTTGATGGACTACAGGAGAAGCCAACTCCCCGGGATAGTTGCTACAAGACTAGAGTGCCATCAATAGGAACAAGATAGTGGTATTTGTCAAGGACTATGATCGACATCAAGGACCGACAAATGCCCAATTATCCCTAAACCACTGAGATAGACACCCTATAGAAAATTGGTTAAGATGTGATGGCATTCGCAAGTGTAAACACCACCTATCCTGAGTCTACTTAGGGATATGAGCAAGATACAAGTGACCCCTCTACAGACTAGATCCCCATAATTGGAAGGGACCATATGTAGTACATTTGAAATCATAAGCTAAAGGGATATGTTGGATAATGCAAGCACAATGCTGATGGGTCTTTCCCAATGTGCTAAACCAACGAATGGACTATTTAAGTAAGCATAAAGTGGGTATGGAAATATGGACTCAAGAAGAAGGTTCTACACACTGAAGCTAACCATCTAGACAGCATGCAATGAAGTTGTGGCAAACTATCTCACTGGAAATCTTTGAGAAATATATATGGATTATGAGAATAATATATATCTTAAACATGTCCAAGACAGAGATGGGATCAAGAAGATTGTTTTGGATCATATCGAAGAAACCTTAAAGGGTAGAAAGAAGAACCAAAGGAAATATGCAATCAAGGACAGCTCCGGAGCCCAAGATTGAAAGATCAGACACTACGTGGAACATGGATTGCACAACTATGCCAACCAACTAGAATGAGGGTACGATCCAAAAGAAAGTCCAAAAATTCACTCATGTGTCACCAAGTGGATTAAGAATAAGAGGATGAAGTTGAGGTGATTATTGGGAAATGTTAAAGAGCCCATACGGTGCTTGAGATGGGAGCTGCTTAAGAGATGAGGCTAGATTTTGACCAAGCTATGACACCCTAGTAATTTCCCAAGGAACCCTTGGAACCAGGGTCAACCCGGAACATACTACCAGCCTTGGGTGAAGATATAAGTTGAAAAGGATTCAAGAGCTACCTTTGGATCGGAACACTGGGAATATTTTGAGGACTACCACTCAATAATAGAACCGATAAGTGATCAGGTACAATGATTAAGAAACCCTCGATGATCATCTTTGGCCTTTAAAAGAGTCAATTACATTGTTGACTGCCATTATAACCCAGTTTTGACCGTGAACAATTCAGTGAAATAAGGATGATCATACCATGTTCCATGCATAAAAGTGTTTATACTACAAATTCCACAAGTTTTGGATGAGTTATGGTTGCAGGATGAAACAGGTGAAACAACGGCCAAACCTGGCACAGAGCCAGGCCGGCCGGCCTAGCCCAGGCCGACCGGCCTCCCCTGGCCAGGTCTGGCCACGTCACTGATCCAGGAGCTCAAGCAAACACCCAGGATGATCAAGCATCATGCAATCAACGTCGGTTTGATCCAAGGACCCAAAAGGCTTAGAGTGGGAAACACATGGATTGAAGGGCCCACCGACCTTGGATTCTTGGACAACCTCAACTGAACGCAACGGTTATCAGCCTCATGAAGCAATCAGGAGCGTCCACGATGAAGGCGGTGGCCAGGGGTGCCAGGTGTAGGCCGATCGGCCTACACCAGGCGGGCCAGCCTCCTGCTGTATCTTCACGTGACCAACTTCAGCGAGGAGGTTAAGCAGGTGGTTGGCATGACAGTTAAGCTGGCTACTGACCTTGGGAGGCTATAAAAGGCAACCTCCTCTTCATCCCAAGACACACACCACACTTCTCAAGTCTTTACTTGAAGGGAGCTCTTGTATCTTTTCCATTTCTTAGATTAGGATTAGAGTTGGGAGTAGAGTCGAGTCGAGCTTAGCTCGGATCTTTGAAGTCTTCGAAGTTCTGGTAAAGCTCTTGTATCCTTTTCTTCTTTTGAAGAGTTTATCATTACAATACTATCTTATTCAGAGCTTAAGTTATCTTTCATATTTATTTCTTGCTCTTCTCTTAGAGTAAAGTTCTTAGCTCTTTTCAGAGTTAAGTTTTGTCTCCCTTTAGTTTTAGTGTAGAGTTTTGTTTTAGCGCTACCGGGTTTTATCTCGCGGGTTTGCTCGCCTTGACCGGGCCGTAAGACGCCTTAGGGAAGACGGGGATTTCTCTTGACAGGCCTCAAGAGAAATCTTAATCATCGAGTGTAGACGTGGTGTTTGGCTTGTTGATTAACTAGGAAGTGTGTTGCACCCCACGGAACTGCAGTGGTAGGCGGTAGGTCGTGACAGCCCTGTCCGTCCTTCGTAGTCCACCACGTTCGGGTGTATTCATAACAGTAGAGCTGAGCCCGGAGAACCCCCTCTCTCACCCCGTTCTGAGGTTCTCCCGTTCTGGCCGTCGAAGCGAGCTCTGTTCCCGGTATCTAAGCTAGAGTCTAGGCTAAGGCTAGAGTGTCTTTCGCTCTGAGTTAGGAAGTATCTAAGTCCGGTCTCTCCCAACATCTTTCCTTTTCTATAGAATTAGGAGCCCCTGTGTGTCGCTGGTCTTTCAGACCTTCTATCTGGTCATTCATTTGACCATTATCCCTCAAACCTAGAGTTTGTATCCTTGGGTTTTTGGCTTGATATTTCTGTCAAGATTTATCATATCATCCTTCAATACACTTTAACCATCTGCTTCCCTACAGAAATATAAATACGATACCCTGGGATAACTCCGGAGGTGAAGTGCTACAATGAGATATATTCTGTGCGCTTGCAGAATTCATTTTGTATACAACGACATATATCTTCGCGCTATTGAGCGTTGCTAAAAACGTGACGCTAAGGAGTGCCAACAAGCATTTCTGGCGCCGTTGCCGGGGAAGCAATTGGCTAAAGTTATTGTTGAATTATTTGATAATCTTTACAGTGAGGACCCGGTGTGTCCGAGGACCGGTGGATGGTCGCTTCCTGGTGTGATGAGTGATTGACAACGTGGTGTGGATTGACGTTTCCCTTGGCTCAAGTATTGCAGGTGTAGAATGCGGCTTGGTTGCATTGGTGCAGGTGAAGAACAGGCGCGAAAGGTCTTAGCCATGGCGGCCTCCGAGGAGCGGAGAGACAAGTAGGCTTGGTTCGATGGACCCGGTGGCCGGTGGATCAAGTGCGGTTCACATGCTGGCAAGAACGAGCAAGGGGACGTGGTTCCGGTGCGAGGTAGCGGCTCACAACCGAAGCTCGTACGCGGACGAGAAGCCGGCGCAAGGTGGCGGCTAACAACCGAAGTTTGCGCGCGGGGTTTGGTGATTTGGCCACAAAATCATCAGTGGACGGTTTCCCTTGGTTTGGGCCTCAAAACCAAGGACCGAGGACTCGACGAGGCGAACTTGGGCAGCTGGGCCTGTGTGGGCTGACAGGGGCGGTTTAACCGCCCCCAGGGCCGGTTTAACCGCCCCCCTGGGCTGGCCCAAGAACGGCGTCGAGGAGCTTCGATCCGGAGGACACGCGGCATGACTGCAAGGCTTGCGTCGGAGGGAAGCTAGCTTGCAGTGGAAGGTGCCCGAGCCGGAAAATATCTGAAGATCAAATGTCAAATTTGCCCCTGAGGGGTATGTATCACTTAGGGGTAGTTTAGTCTTTAGGACACCACCACTTGGACTACTAATAGGCCCCTTCAGGGCTGGTGGCTGTCATCTCTCTAGTTATCTCTTTAGGTTTTACTTTGAACTTATTTTCCCCTTCATCCCCTCCACCTAGAACTACTTCGAATCATTCCTAGTTTGTATAGGTGAATTCATGGTTATGTGATTGAGTTTGTGCTGCTCATCTTTGTGCCATGATTTGATTTCCCGAGCTCCCTTTCCTTTTTCTATTTTCGTGGGTATTTTCGGAGCTATTTTTGGGGGATTTTCGTTCTTCTTGTTCTAGGGCCTTTTCTCTCGGATTTCTTTGGGGGATTCACGTATGAGTGCCTTGTGACTCTTTTGCTGGTGATCCTTTGCCCCCAAACGCCGAGAATCGCTCTGGATTTGAGATTTTCGGGATGAACTCGAGGTCATGGTGTTCTTCGCGAGATCTGCGATTCCGGGAGTTGTACTGAGTTAGAGGCCGAGATCTTTTGGGAAAACACTCCACTGGAGGTCTAGATCATCTGACCAAAATCTCGCCTCAAGAGCTCAAGCGGTTTGGGAGATCCACTTTTGTTTTGACTTTTTCCCGAGGCTCCCAGGCCCGGGCGGTTTAACCGCCCCCCTGGGTGTGTTAGATCGAGCCGAGTTTCAGGTCGTTTTGGTGTTCGTTTCGATTGGTTCGAGTTCCGCTGCTCGTTTCTTGTTCCTAGGGTCAGTAGCTTGACAGTGGCTACGTGATCTTGGCAAGATTGCTCTCGGAGGTTTCGGAGTTGTTTTGGGAGAATAGCCGGATTGTTTGGAAAGAATTTTTATCGGCTCCCATTCACTCCCCCCCTCTCTGGTCGCCGTTTCGGTCCTTCATACAGATTTACCAAACCATGGCGGCCTCCGAGGCGCGGAGAGACAAGTAGGCTTGGTTCGAGGGACCCGGTGGCCAGATGGATCAAGTGCGGTTCACATGCTGGCAAGAACGAGCGAGGGGACGTGGTTCCGGTGCGAGGTAGCGGCTCACAACCGAAGCTCGTACGCAGACGTGAAGCCGGTGCAAGGTGGTGGCTAACGACCGAAGCTTGTAGGCGGGGTTTGGTGATTTGGCCACAAAATCATCGGTGGACGGTTTCCCTTCGTTTGGGCCTCAAAACCAAGGCCGAGGACTCGACGAGGCGAGATTGGGCAGCTGGGCTGAGGTGACCAGCCAGGGGCGGTTTAACCGCCTCCCCCTAGTCCGGCCCAAGATTGGCGTCGAGGAGCTTCCATCTGGAGGACACGCGGCGTGACTGCAAGGCTTGCGTCGGAGGTAAGCTAGCTTGCAGTGGAAGGTGTCCCAGCCAGAAAAATCTTCACGAAAAATGACAAATTTGCCCCTAAGGTGTATGTATCACTTAGGGGTAGTTTAGTCTTTAGAGCAGCACCACTTGGACTATATAATAGACCCCCTAGGGGTTGGTGGCTGTTATCTGACTAGTCTAGTTTTATTTCCCTTGCACTTGAACTATTTCCTTTAGTTTTTCTTTCTAGTTTTCCATAGGCTAGCCAAGTGTTTCACCAGAGAAATCTTTGAGAGGGTTGGATGAAGTGAGGATAGCTAGCCTCTTTCTAAAGAAGTTGACCTCGTGATGTATGGAAGATTTGGCTTTCTTGTATCCCTCTTTGTGTGATTTCATTGTTCATCCCGTGGCTCTTTTTGGCCCCTTTGGGAGATTTTCGATTCCTTGTGTTTGAGGTCGTTTCCTTGCGTGTTTGTTTGGGGGATTCACACATGAGGTCGTGGACACTCTTTTCCTGGTGATTTGCCCCCTCAAAACGCAAAGAATCGCTTCGGATTTGGGGATTTTTGGATGAACTTAGGGTGGAAGTGTTCTTCACGTGATCTGAGATTCCGGGAGTTCTAGTGGATTTGAGGTCGAGATCTTTGGGTAATATACTCCACTAGAGGTGTATATCATCTCCCCAAAGTTTTGTCTCAAGATCTCAAGCCGTTTTGGAGATCGACTCACGAGTTGACTTTTTCCCAAGAGCTCCCAGACCAGGCCGGTTTTGACCGCCCCCAGGAGGTTAAACCGCCCCCCCTAGGCGGTTAAACTGCCCCTAAGGAGGTTAAACTGCCCCTAGCTGGGTAGAGAATGTTTTGCCTCCTTTTGGTTCGGTTTGTGTTCGTTTTGATCGATTTGAGTTCCGCTGCGTCTTTCTTGTTCCTAGGGTTAGTAGCTTGACAGTGGCTACGTGATCTTGGCAAGATCGCCTTCGGAGGCATCGGAGTTGTTTTGGGAGAATAGCCAGATTGGTTGGAAAGAAAATTTATCGGCTCCCATTCACTCCCCCCCCCCTCTCTGGTCGCCGTTTCGGTCCTTCATAACCACGCGGGCTGGTAAGTCCACGCGGGATCCACACAACCGCCAAGATGCAGGTACTCAACAAAAGGAAGCTAGCAACACCGAGCCAGCCGCCGAAGAGTAAGACGACGAGGAATCCATCCCTGTCTCAAAGGAGGGGAACGAGGCACCAAAGGCCTCTAGCGAAAACCGTGATCCAACTTTCCTCCCGTTCCCCGAACGGAGGAGAAGACCAGTGGCCGACGAACAATTTGACAAGTTCGTCGAGGTAACCAAGAAGGTATACATCAATATGCCACTTCTTTATGCTTTGCAGGTCCTGACGTATGCCAAGTATATCAAAGACATACTTAGCAACAAGAGGACTCTACCCACGAGGGAAACGGTACAGCTAACTGAGGAATGCAGCTCCGCCATACTCGGTCCCCGCCTCAAGAAGAAGAAAGATCCTGGTTGCTCCACAATCTCATGCTCAATTGGAGGCCATGATTTCGACAATGCCCTATGTGACTTGGGGGCGAGCGTCAGTGTAATGCCAAAGGTAGTTTTTGACCACCTCAAGCATATTTCGCTTGTCTCTACACCCATGTGTTTGCAGCTAGCGGATCAATTGATCCGCTACCCACACGGAGTCGCGGAAAATGTCCCAGTCAAGATCAGGGATTTCTTCGTCCCTGTGGATTTCATCGTCCTTGACATGGAAGCTGAAGCCAAGAACTCTCTCATTCTTGGGAGACCATTCTTGAGTACCGCGAATGCAAACATCGATGCGGGAAAAGGGACTATTCAACTCAGGATCAACGGAGAAACCAAGAATTTCTCCTTCCGTCCTAAGGAGACCACTGAACAAGTCAATATGGTCAGAGAAATCACACCCAGAAATCCCAGGATGCCAACTATAGAAACACTCATGAAGATGGTGGAAGCCCTCGCCTCCAAAGAAAAGAAAAGGCATGACCGCTGTCATGCACAGCGAAGGATATCAAGAGCCAAAGCGCTGGAAGAGCAAGCAAAGCGCGACAAGGAAGTTGAAACCAAGCCCTGTCCAACCCGAAAGTAATGCAAGGTGAAAGCAGCCCCGAACGAAGAATTAGAGAGTTCCGCTCAGGACGTAAAACTCGAGCCCTCGCCATAAGGTATATGGTACGTATCCATGCATTGCATATAGAATAGGTTTCCTTTTTCTAAATCTTTCTTTCAATTCAGCATGTTTAATTTTTGAAACTTGCATTCATATTTTATTTATGCATCACTTATATATATATATATATATATATATATATATATATATATATATATATATATATATATATATATATATATATATATATATATATATATATATATATATATATATATATATATATATATATATATATATATATCGGCCAAATTCCAGGCCGACCGGCCCCACTTGTCATATTCTATGGCCAGATCACAGCAGCAAGAAGCAGACACATGTGCATGGACACGACACAAAAGGATAGATGACATTGGGCAGCAGCCAAGGCCGAGCGGCTCCACTCAGGCCGGCCGGCCTCTCTCCACCGTTGCCGTCCCATCCTCACCTACCAGGGCACATTGCACAACGTTGTGACCACTATTGGTGGTCATTACGATACGATTTCACCACCAACATTCCGTCACATTTCAGACTCATCTTGCCCCTAACAAAGTGAAATTGGTTATTTCTAATGAGTTCTACAAGTTTTGTATAATTTGTGAGTGCAGAAGCAAGCAAGCAAAAGGGTATGCCTTGCTTTCTTTATAAATTTATCAAAAACTGCAAATACCATGTGGGAGAAGTGTCCGACCGATCAATGAGTTGTTCTAAGACTCAATTGATGAAGATGAGGGTGTTAGCCACCGAAATCCAAGGTATGAAAGAAAAACTCAGAGATATGACTTGTGTATACCTTGAGTTCATGACCCTGATCTTGTTGAAGTCCCGATAATTTAATTCATTCTTTGCTAAGGGACTAGCAAAGTTCAGGTAGGGGGGCGTGTTGGTGGTCGTTACGATACCATTTCACCACCAACATTCCGTCAAATTTCAGGCTCATCTTGCCCCTAACAAAGTGAAATTGGTTATTTCTAATGAGTTCCACAAGTTTTGTATAATTTGTGAGTGCAAAAGCAAGGAAGCAAAAGATAATGACTTTTGGACACAAAGCCAAGCCGGCCGGCCTAGCATAGGCCGACCGGCCCCCTTCAGTGCCCCTTTGCCACGTTATTGATCCAGGAGATCCCAAATACAACACCAAAGTTCCTGAGACGTGAGATCAACATCGGTTTGATCCAAGGACCCAAAAGGCCTAAGCTATACTTGCATGGATTGAAGGGCCCACCAACCTTGGATTCTCGGACAGCTTTGATCCAAAGCAACTGTTACCGACCTCAGGGAGCAATCCAGAGCGTCCCTGAAGAAGGCGGTGCCATGGGGTAGCAAGGCTAGGCCGATCGGCCTGGCCTAGGCCAGCCGGCCTCCCCTAGAGGCTGCCACCTATCCCCCTTCGCGTGGCAGTTAAGCAGAGAGTTAGCTTAAGCTTGACGCCTGCAACCGCCCTTGAAGACTATAAAAGGGACCCCCCTTCACCTTCAGAAAGAATCCATCAATCCATCCAAAGGAGAGAAGAGAAGTCTAGAGAGGAGTTTTCATCTTTAGAGTTAGATTAGGGAGAGAGTGGGTGAGTTGCTTTGGGTGACAGCCAAGCTTTGTAGAGAGAGTTCGGGATTTCCTCTCGGTCTCATCTCAACATTTCCACCCCAGAGGAATATACTTTAGGAGTTATCTTCAGTAAGTCCTCGGTCCCTTGCCTTTAGTACCTCGCTAGTTTACGAATTACTTTCAGCAATCTATTTTATTTATATTTGATCTGCGGGTACCTGAGTCTGCGCGAGTGACAGCGACTCTTGTTTGCGGTTTCCTCTATAGCCCTTCGCGTTGGGTGGAGGTCAGTGGCTGATAGCTTAGGCATGGTGCCTGTGCTGGCTAGCCATCTCAGGTTGTGTTGCACCCCATGGAACTGCAGTGGTAGGCGGCAGGTGGTGACAGTCCTGTCCGTCCTTTGTACTCCACCACGTTCGAGTGTACTCATAACAGTAGTGCTGAGCCCAGAAGAACCCCTCTCTCACCCCGTTCTGAGTTCTTCCCGTTCTAGCCGTCGAAGCAGATCAGATTAGATATAGATAGTTTGTCTGGGGTAACTGAGTAGCTAACTAAATTCAAGCTCTCTACCCGCTTACCTTGTGCTCCCTGGTGGATCTGGTTAGAAAAGTTCTAGGCTAGTCGCGTCTACCGTTCCTTGGATTCGATATCCAGGTTCTTACTCCCCTGGTGAAAGGCTACATCGTACTCCGTGCGCTTGTGGATTTAGTTAGGCTAAGGAGTGCCAACAAGCTTTTCTGGCGCCGTTGCCGAGGAACGGTAGTAACACTAGTGTAGGATCTTTTAGCCGTACACTTTACCCCCATAACCATCTATCACATGGAGCTTTCTCCTAGTTATCCGACAGTTCCATCTAGCGACTATTTGGAACAGCCTTCATCTTGCCACCCCATACCACCTCATGGCTTCGAGATCCGTCCCAGTCTCGTTGCCATGGTTCATGCACAGTCTTTCGGTGGAACGAAAGACGAATGTCCCTATGCTCACTTGCAGGTTTTTGAAGAGAATTGCTCTCTTCTTATTATACCCGGCGTCAACCAAGACACTATTCTATGGAAACTTTTCCCATTTTCTCTGAGGGGAAATGCAAAATCTTGTACGACCGGACTGCAAGGAGATTTAGCAGAGATTGGATCAAATTGAAGGACAAGTTTTGTCTGTTCTTTTACCCTGTCTTCAAGATCTTAAAGCTCATAGTCGATTTGATGACATATCAGCAAGGTGATGAGTCACTTGGAGCCACGTGGGAGCGATTTATTCAGCTGGCCAACTCAGGGCCACCGCATAACATTCCAGAGGAAATGCTTATGCAGCATTTTGTTGGTGGATTGAAGCCGGAAAGTGCACAGTTCTTGAACATCACTTCCGCAAGGTCAGTGTTATACAAGACAGTGGACGAGGTACGAAAATCTTGGAAAAGGTTCTCAGCTCTACCGAGTACACAGGAATCTTCGACGACCCACCAACACCACTAACAACCCCCACAAACAAGCGGCCAATCCTTTCCCTTACCTTTGATCCACCTCCTCCGATCATAGAGGAAGTGCTCGAACACCACAAGTCCTCAGACAAAGAAACTATTCTCGACGATCTGCCGCACTTCATTCCCGAGCTCTTTACAGAAGAAGAGTACTTGGAGATCGGCAACACATCACGTATGCCTATGGAACAAGTGTGCGCAAGTTCAAGGTCTAAGGCGTTCATTCCAGAAGCCGTACCGCAGATTGAGGGTTTATCTGCGATCATGAGCAAGGAATGGATGGAGGAAATTGAAAGTTGCGAAGACATCATCCAAACAACCCACAACTTCAGAGTACTCCGTTGCGCTATTGAGGGAACTGACACTCAGGAAGTTGTCTATGACGCGAAGGTCAGTAGTAATATCATATCAAGTGCATTCGCAGCACGAGTGCAAGCAGATGAACCCCGGTCCTTCTCCCGTAAGTATCTCAAGTGGATCGACGGCCAAATGATGGAATGTAGAGGAATCATCCGTGTTGTGCCCGTACACATGGGACGCAACAGGATTTTCCTGGACTTCCACATTTTCGATGTCCCAGAGGTGAAAACTTCTTCCTGATTGGACAGTCAATAGAGCACCTTGCCAACCCGAACCACGATCGATCAAGGATACAGTTCAGAGTTGGTAAAGAGATCACCCCGGTCAGTCTCGTGCGGGCGGTTAACACCATCGCAGAGGCTCGATCCGAGACAGACCCAGTGGAAGAAGCTATTAGCTTGGCTAAAGCAAAGCAAGCTCAGTCATCACAGGCTGAAGAGGCTAACCATTTCATCCAAGAGGCAGAAACGGATGGCTTTATGAAACTCAACGAGGAAGAAAAGCCACAACACCCCCTCCTGAGTTAAAGCCGCTGCCTCCTGGACTTAGATATGCTTTCCTCCACAAACGACCGACGCTCGCCAGTCGTCATCAGTGACAAACTGACAGAGAATGAGACTCGGCAGCTTATCATAGTCCTAGAGAAACACCGGTCTGTCTTCGGGTATTCTCTACAGGACTTGAAGGGGATCAACCCCAATTTATGCACCCATCGCATACCTATGGAGCCGGACCATACGCCGTCTAGAGAACATCAATGACGGCTGAATGATGCGATGAGGGAGGTAGTCAAGAAAGAAGTGTTGAAGCTTCTGCACGCGGGTATAATCTATCCCGTGCAAGACAGTGAATGGGTCAGCCCAGTTCACGTTGTGCCAAAGAAGGGTGGAATGACGGTTATCCAGAACGAGAAGAACGAGCTTATTCCTCAAAGGACCGTTACTGGATGGAGGATGTGCATCGATTACAGGAAGCTTAACAAAGCAACCCGTAAAGATCACTTCCCTCTCCCCTTCATTCACGAGATGCTTGAGCGGCTGGCAAACCACTCATTTTTCTGCTTCCTTGATGGATACTTTGGTTATCACCAAATTCCTATCCATCCCGATGACCAGAGCAAGACTACCTTCACCTGCCCATATGAAACGTTCGCCTATCGGCGGATGTCTTTTGGCCTATGCAACGCACTTGTTTCATTCCAGCGGTGTATGATGGCGATATTCTCTGACCTGATTGAGCAAATCAAGGAAGTATTCATGGACGACTTCACCGTCTATAGCAAAACCTTCAACCAATGTCTCAGAAGTCTGGAAAATGTTCTCGAGAGGTGCGAAGAGCATCACCTCGTCCTAAATTGGGAGAAGTGCCACTTCATGGTCAGAGAAGGAATTGTGCGAAGTTTTCTGGGCCATGCTGGCTTCTATCGAAGATTTATCAAATATCTATCTCGGGTAGCCAAACCTCTTACAAGCCTATTGGCTAAAGAAGCACCCTTCAACTTCGACGATGATTGCCTTCTCGCCTTCTACACCCTCAAGAAGGCACTTATCTCAGCTCCCATCATACAACCACCCGACTGGAATCTTCCATTCGAGATAATGTGCGGCGCTAGTGACTATGCAGTCGGGGCAGTGCTCGCTCAATGCAGGGATAAACAGCATTACGCCATATCCTATGCCAGCAAGACATTGACCGGAGCTCAGTTAAACTACGCAACAACGGAGAAGGAACTCCTGGCAGTGGTGTTTGCCATGGATAAGTTCAGATCTCACTTGGTTGGCGCTAAGGCGATAGTATGCACAGACCATGCTGCACTGAAGTACCTCTTGACCAAGAAAGACGCTAAGCCACGACTTATCCATTGGATTCTGCTCCTTCAAGAATTCGATTTAGAAATACGGGACAAGAAGGGGACAGATAATTGTGTGGCGGATCATCTCTCAAGAATGCAAGTTCAAGGGTCGGACCTTCCGATCAATGATTACCTCAGAGATGATACTCTCCTCAAGGTCACCACATCCAGTCCATGGTATGCAAATCTGGTAAATTTCATGGTGACTGGGTATGTGCCTCCAGGAGAAGACAAGAAGAAGTTAATCAACCTCAGCAGATTTCACCTATGGGATGAACCTTATCTATTCAAAGTATGTGCTGATGGATTACTCCGAAGATGCATCCCTCACGAGGAAACACACAAGGTCCTTGACCGCTGCCACTCATCACCGTACGGAGGGCATTACGAAACTTTCCGAACCCATGCAAAGGTCTGGCAAAGTGGATTCATCTGGCTGACTATGTATGGAGACACTAAGGAATTCATACGGAGATGTGCCAGGTGTCAGAAACACGGGAACATCAACGCCCGTGATGCTATGCCACTACAGAATAACCTCCAATTGGAGATTTTCGACGTATGGGGAATAGACTTTATGGGTCCATTCCCTGCATCCGAGCAGTGTGAGTATATCCTGATGGCAGTCGACTATGTTTCCAATGTGGGTGGAGGCACTTCCGTGCACGGCAGCCGACTCGAAGAATTCAAGAAAGATGTTCGAAGAAGTCATCTTTCCCCGTTTCGGAGTACCCCGAGTCGTGATCAGTGATTGAGGATCACACTTCATCGACAAGACGTTCCAGAAGTGCCTAAGCGACTTAGGAGTGAACCACCGAGTGGCAACACCTTATCACCCCTAGACCAATGGGCAAGCAGAAACATCAAACAAACAAATCAAGAACATTCTGCAAAAGACGGTCAATGCAATGGGAACAGGGTGGAAGCGAAAGCAACTAGAAGCACTTTGGGCATATAGAACAGCATTCAAGACACCGATAGGGATGACTCCCTACCAACTGGTATGCAGCAAGATGTGCCACTTACCAGTTGAGCTCGAATTCAAATCCCATTGGGCGATCAAGAGGTGGAATATGGATCTCCAGACAGCTGGACTCAAAAGAAGAATGCAATTGGCTGAACTGGATGAATGGAGGGAGAAGGCCTACCACAACGCCAAGCTTTATAAAGAAAGAACCAAGAGATGGCACGACAAGCGCATCAAGATCAAGCATTTCAAAGCGGGAGATCAGGTATTGCTCTTCAACTCCCGTATTCGTTTGTTTTGTCATGGTAAGCTTAGAAGTAAGTGGGAAGGTTCTTTTAAAGTTTTAGACGCCACCGATCATGGTGCGATAACCCTCCTAGATAATGACGGAAATACTTTCAAGGCTAATGGCCAAAGATTGAAAATATTTCTCGAATCCGAAATGCCGGGGCTCAAAGAGATGGACGTCTACGAGCTTACCGAGATACCTAGTCCAGGTCCGAGCGGGACCTAAAAATGACCCTTATCTAGGATAGATTTCCCTTTCCTATTTTCTTTTTCTTTTCTTTAAACTTTTTCTAGCCAAATCCTAAGAAACTTCTAGAAGAAGAGCGAGTGTGATAGAGCTGGAGTGCTCGATCTTTCGGTGAGTGGAGATAATTTCGATTTGGTGGAAGTCGACCCTCACGATCCTGACTACGGCGAGCGAACCCGAAGCACCAATGCAATCGCTGAACCAACTCCCTATGGTTACCGACCTTGTTGAAGCAAGATCAGCCTGATCACGAAGATCAATTCCTGTGCGCAATCGAAGAACGAACAAGAACGAGAGGCGAACAATCTTATTATCACTCGAAGGTGGAGTTCTGAATCACGAGGACAGCACGTATTTATGCGGCCGTGAATGTAGCTAAAAGCTAGATGTAAAACAAAATTCAAGGATGCTAATGACAGCTATAGGATTTAATAGCACGGCCACAAGGGAGTTGGGGTCGTGCTACAACCCTAGGATGCGTCCCTAATGGACCCAACTCGATACATGGCCCATTAGGCCAAAATAAGGTGACGCAGCACCTTGGACAGAAAAACAGTCCGACTCAAAATGACGATTGCGGCCGCCTTGGTGAAGATATGATGGTGATTCTGGATCCATCTGAAAGTAGACTTGATAAGCTTTCCATCAAGTACTTGATCGCCCAAAACGGAGTCCGGATGAAGTCGTGGCGGCCGTCACAAGTTGACGTTCGTGTGCAGTCCGAATCCAGCCACATATCCTTCATTCTTTAGCACCATGACGTAGTTCAACTCTCTTGCACGAGCCCGAGTGTTTGGCCCTGAAGGTGGTGCTTAGGGTGAAGGTGCTGCTGGTGTAGATGTACTGGTGATGTCCTCATCATCCTCCCCTTCTTGAACTGAAGTCGTCCTCGACGGCAACTCCTCATCCTCGCCCGCATATGGTTTCAAATCTGCAACATTAAAACTAGTGGAAACACCAAACTCCGCAGGCAGGTCAAGGACATAAGCATTATCATTAATCTTGGTTAGCACTTTAAAAGGACCAGCAGCACGAGGCATTAATTTAGAACGACGCAAAGTAGGAAAACGATCCTTCCTCAAATGCAACCAAACCATATCACCGGGTTCAAAAGTAACATGTTTTCTTCCTTTACTACCAACAACTTGATACTTAGCATTAGTAGCAGCAATGGTTTGTTATGTTTGTTCATGTAGGTTAATCATATGGTCAACATGTTCAACGGCATCAATATGTGGGGCGTCCACAGCATCAAGCGAAAATAAATCTATAGGCGCCCGAGGAATATAACCATAAACAATCTGAAAGGGGCACATCTTTGTAGAAGAATGTGTTGCATGATTATAAGCAAACTCAACATAAGGTAAACAATCTTCCCAACGGTTCAGATTTTTATCCAAAACAGCCCTAAGCATGGTTGACAAAGTTCAATTGACCACTTCTGTTTGTCCATCAGTTTGTGGGTGACAAGTTGTGCTAAACAGCAATTTAGTGCCTAATTTGTTCCCAAGAGATCTCCAAAAGTGACTTAGAAACTTAGCATCATGATCAGACACAATTGTTCTAGGAACACCATGTAAACGAATAATCTCCCTAAAGAACAATTCAGCAACATTACTAGCATCATCAGTTTTATGACAAGGAATGAAATGAGCCATTTTAGAGAATCCATCAACAACCACAAAAATGCTATCCCTCCCCTTCTTAGTTATAGGCAATCCCAAAACAAAGTCCATAGAAATATCAAGCCAAGGTAAAGTAGGGATAGGCAAAGGCATATACAAACCATGGTTGTTCAAACGTGACTTAGCCTTTTGACATGTAGTGCATCGTGCAACCAAGCGCTCAATATCAGGACACATCCGAGGCCAAAAGAAGTGGGCGGCCAACACCTCAAGCATTTTGTAAACGCCAAAATGTCCCATTAGTCCGCCTCCATGAGCTTCCTGTAACAACAAAAGATGAACCGAGCTAGCTGGAATACACAGCTTGTTAGCGCGAAACAGGAACCCATCCTGCATGTGAAATTTCCCCCATGGTTTACCATTCATACAATGTTTATAAGCATCTTTAAAATCATTATCATCGACATATTGATCTTTCATAGTGTATAAACCAAAAATTTTAAAATCCAATTGTGACAGCATATTATATCGGCGAGACAAAGGATCAGCAATCACATTGTCCTTCCCGTTCTTGTGTTTAATGATGTAAGGAAAAGACTCAGTGAATTCTACCCAATTAGCATGACGACGGTTCAGATTAGTTTAGGTACGAATATGTTTTAAAGCCTCATGATCAGAATGGATTATAAACTCATGATGCCAGAGATATTGCTGCCACGTTTGCAAAGTAAGCACTAAAGCATAAAGTTCTTTATCATAAGTAGAATATTTCAAACAAGCACCGCTTAATTTTTCACTGAAATAAGCAACCAGTTTTCCTTCTTGTAACAGAACAACACCTAACCCAATACCACTGGCATCACATTCGAGCTCAAATATTTTACCAAAATCAGGCAATTGCAAAAGTGAAGCATGTGTTAACTTATCTTTCAAAGTAGTGAAGGCGAGCTCCTGGGAATCAGTCCAAGTAAAAGGCACACCTTTCTTTGTAAGCTCATGTAGAGGTGCTGCAATAGAGCTAAAATCTCGTACGAATCGACGGTAGAAACCTGCAAGCCCACAAAAACTCCGAATCTGCGTGACCGTCGTCGGTGTAGGCCATTCCCGAATTGCATCAATCTTGCTGCTATCCACCTCAATACCCTGTGGAGTAACAACATAACCAAGAAACAAAACACGTTGTTAGCAAACAAGTGAGCAGCACGCAACGCATTAAAAACAACACGCAAATGTTCTAAATGCTCTTCCATAGACTTGCTGTAAATCAAGATATCATCAAAATATACAACAACAAACAAACCTATGAAAGGCCTGAGAACTTCATTCATCAAACGCATAAAAGTGCTGGGAGCATTAGTCAAACCAAACGGCATAACCAACCATTCATATAAGCCAAATTTAGTTTTGAAAGCCGTTTTCCATTCATCTCCCAATTTCATTCGAATCTGATGGTAACCACTACGCAAATCAATCTTAGTAATGAATGGTGATGTTATTAATAGCACGACAATCTACAGACATACTCCATGATCCATCCTTCTTTGGAACAAGTAACACTGGAACGGAACAAGGACTAAGAGACTCACGAATGTACCATTTGTCAAGCAACGCCTAGACCTGGCGCTGAATCTCTTTCGTCTCGTCGGGATTTGTGCGGTACGGGGCGCGATTCGGAAGCTGTGCGCCGGGAATGAAGTCGATCTGGTGCTCAATGCCACGAAGTGGAGGTAGTCCCGATGGTAAATCTTTGGGAAAAACATCAGCGTACTCCTGCAAAAGGTTAGCAACAGCAGGGAAATATCCAAAGATGGTACATCATCAAGTTAAACGAGCACACTAGAACATACAAGTGCATAGCAAGGTAGCTCATCAACACAAAGATCAACAAAATCAGCGCGTGCAGCAAATAAAACAGGTGCATTCAACTTGATTTCAGAAGGTGATGGTACAAGTTGTTTAGCATTTTTAGCGGCTCGAGCAAGGTCATCTTTAACAATTTGTTCAGGTGTCATGGGATGTATAATTATTTTCTGACCTTTAAACATGAGAGAATAATGATTCAAACGACCATGATGCAAGCTATCAGTATCATATTGCCAAGGTCTACCAAGTAACAAAGAACAGGCCTCGATAGGAATAACATCACAATCAACAAAATCAGAATAGGCACCTATGGAGAACGGAACACGTACCGACTGTGTTACTTTAATCTTTCCACCATCATTAAGCCACTGAATATGATAGGGATGTGGATGCTTACGGGTGGGTAAGGACAACTTCTCTACTAGCGTCGTACTCGCCAAGTTGTTGCAGCTACCGCTGTCAATGATGATACGAATCGACCGCTCCTGGACAACACCCTTTGTATGGAAAAGAGTGTGTCGCTGATTTTTCTCTGACGGGGCGACCTGTGTACTAAGAACACGCTGCACAACAAGACTTTCATACCTATCTGCGTCACTAGGAGTAGCATGGACCGCCTCATTATCTGCATGGTTAGTGGCAATCATAGTATGCTGAGGTTCATCGGAATCACTAGCAGAAGAGTACTCACCATCGTCACGTATGATCAAAGCACGGGTGTTGGGGCCGTCCCGAATCATGTGCCCAAAGCCTTGGCAACGAAAACACCGAACATCTCGTGTACGTCCCGAGGAAGAAGTTGCGCCTGGTGCAGGGGGTGCTGCAGGGTTTCATCGTCTTCTCACGCGGCGTAGTGCTAGATGTAAAAGGTGCTGGAGTGGAAGACGTGGAGCTGGACGATGGGCTTCTTCCTGCAAAAGGGTTAGTATATGTCTTCGAACGGCGTCCCTGCACTTCACGTTCAGCTTTGCAAGCATATTCAAATAACGTGGTCATATCATTATACTCCTTGTAATCAAGTATATCCTGAATTTCCCAGTTCCACCCACCACGAAATCGTGCCATAGCGGCATTATCCTGTTCAAACAAACCACAACGAATCATACCCTTTTGTAACTCTTGGTAATACTCCTCAACGGATCTTTGGCCTTGCTGGAATCACTGCATGGTGTTAAGCAAATCTCGGGCATAATAAGAAGGAACAAAACGATGTCGCATAGCAGCTTTTAATTGAGCCCAAGTAGATGGAACAGCAGTGGGATGTTTGAGTTTATATTCACGCCACCAAATTAAAGCAAACTCAGTAAATTCACTAATAGCAGCCTTAACTTGAGACGTAGCAGGAATATCATGACATGAAAACTTTTGTTCTACCTCTAACTCCCAATCAAGATATGCAGCAGGATCATACATGCCATTAAAAGTAGGAATCTTAAATTTAATCTTCGCAAATGAATCATTAACCGGATTATGTACCACACGGCGGGCACGAGGTTGGCGGTCTCCATCCTCATATTCCGTGTCACCACCATAGCCCTTCTGCAATTCCGTGAGCGTCGCGTTCATCGTCGTGAGCGTCGCGTTCATCGTCGTGAGCGTCGTGTTCATCGCGTCAAGCCGGGCCGTCAAGGTGTCAAATGTACACTTGGCGGCTGTCTGAGCAAGGTCCTGCTGGTCGAGACACTCGTTGGATGAAGAGATCACGGAATCAACCTTCTCATGCAGTGTCTTTATGTCGTCTTTAAGACCATCAAGGTCGGGCCGCATGCCTTGCAGCTTGGAGTCCATCTTGTCGTTGTCTCCTGACATGGTTAGCGCAAACACAAGAAAAATAGATCCTACGACAACAAAGGTGTGGGTGGAAAGCTCACAAAGATGCTGCGATCAAGTTCTTATCCGTTCTTACCAAGCAACAGGGGCGATCGCAGACAACAAGTATCACCTGTGAAAGATTGGAGCAGCGATTGCCTGGAGAAACAAAAGTCTGCTCGTTGTAGAAATATGTGTAGTTCTGGGTAGGCTGCACTCAAGTCAAGGATTAGCACAATCAAACAATAAATGCAAAGCTGAATAATAGTGCTAAACACGTAACAAAGCTGCTGGAAACAAGTGCCACCCGCGATGGATCAAGCAAGGGCAACAAGGAAGTGGGGTGCAGAAACAGAAAATCTCCCGGGCCGCGTTACGCTGTGTAAACGGCGTTTTTTGGCCTCAAAACCGACTTCACCTGGTGCTACAAAACAGGTGTTCGTAAGCTTTCCAAAAAAAACAGGTGTTCGTAAGCTTTCCGGAAAAAAAAAGAACGCTGAAATCGGAGATCCGAGCGAAAAGTTATGGCCGTTACAAAACAGGTGTTCGTAACGACACAAAACTGCCAAACGAAAAACCGAACTTTGCATGTCGGTGATATTATCTCCGGCAGTCTTCCACGGGGTAGCCCACGGAAGTGATTTGTAATGCAGGGAAGATCGCAAAGATCGGAAGCAGGATGGTTAGGATGGACAGACACAGGGGTTTATACAGGTTCGGGCCGTCGACTCGACGTAATACCCTACGTCCTGTTTTGGGGTGTTGTATTGCGTGGATTGTGAGTTGAGTTGGCTTGAGTTCTTTTGGATGGGGTCCCTGCCCGCCTTATATATCGGGGGGCAGGGTTACAAGTCAGTTTGTATCCGATCCTATCTCTAAGAATCCTTTCCTTCTTTACAATAATTCCTATTCCAACTAGGACTTCTCCTTCCAGATCCTTCCTCCGTGCGCCGACTTGTCCCGCACGTCTTCAGGTCCAGAACAGTGGGTTGGGCCGCCCCCTTTTGGTGGGCTGCCAGGCTTGCTCGTGAGGTACCCGGGTACTATATCCCCCACATTGCAAAAACGAACTGCTCTTTCCTTTTTTTATTAATTCTTTCCTTTGTCTTTCTTCTCAGAAATTTCCTTTTTTTATTTCCTTTTTTGTCTTTCCTTTTTTTCTCTCTTTCCTCAAACAGAAATCGAGTAGGGTTCGGTTGGATCGGCGGCGCATGGAGTGCGGCTTGGGGAAGGAAAACGATACCGAGTAGGGTTCGGTTGGAGGGGGTAACGGCGTGGTAACTCGGCGTGGTGGCGGCGGCGTGGTTTTGTAGGGTTTGTGGTGATGCAAACGGCGGCGACGGCGCTGGTGGTGATGATGATTGCGGCGGCGGTGGCGCTGGTGGCGAGGTAGGACGGCGGCGGCGGCGGTGGTGGAGATGGAAAGTGGCGGAAGCACAAGTGACCAGCAACAAATTAACGCGAAGCACAAAAATTCAACAATGCAAATTATTGAAAGAAAGTACAAGGCGAAGAAAGGTTTTGGGACAATGGTCTAACCTGAATTTTTTTTGGTTTTGTGGACTGTAGGTAATGGAACAACACTCGATAAAAACTCACCGATCAACCTAGAAAGCTGATACCACTTGATAGAGCTGGAGTGCCCGATCTTTCGGTGAGTGGAGATAATTTCGATTTGGTGGAAGTCGACCCTCACGATCCGACTACGACGAGCGAACCCGAAGCGCCAATGCAATCGCCACTGTTCGCCTAAACGGCCGTTTAGCCCGTTTACACACCGTTTAAACGCTACACAGTGCCTAACTGTGTCCGTTTAATCATCCGTTTAGCCCGTTTAATGGCCGTTTAATCCGTTTAATTGACCTTTTAGTCCGCATAATGAGCTAAACGGTGGGTGACCGACTGTTTACCGTTTAGCATTTAGGATTACACTGGCAATCGCTGAACCAACTCTCTATGGTTACCGACCTTGTTGAAGCAAGATCAGCCTAATCACGGAGATCAATTCCTGTGCACAATTGAAGAACGAACAAGAACGAGAGGCGAACAATCTTATTATCACTTCTGAATCACGAGGACAACACGTTTTTGTGCGGCCATGAATGTAGGTAAAAGCTAGATGTAAAACAAAACTCAAGGATGCTAATGATGGCTATAGGGTTTAATAGCACGGCCACAAGGGAGTTGGGGTCGTGCTACAACCCTAGGACGTGTCCCTAATGGACGCAACTCGATACACGGCCCATTGGGCCAAAATAAGGTGACGCAGCACCTTGGACAGAAAAACAGTCCGACTCAAAATGACGATTGCGGCCGCCTCGGTGAAGATATGACAGTGATTCCTGATCCATCTGAAAGTAGACTGGATAAGCTTTCCATCAAGTACTTGATCGCCCAAACCGGAGTCCGGATGAAGTCGTGGCGTCCATCACAAGTTGACGTTCGTGCGCAGTCTGAATCCAGCCACATATCCTTCATTCTTTAGCACCATGACGTAGTGAGCCCGAGTGATTGGCCCTAAAGGTGGTGCTTGGGGTGAAGGTGCTGCTGGTGTAGATGTACTGGTGATGTCCTCATCAGAGTGGAGCACACCTGAAAAATTTCAGAGGCTCCCGAGACAGGGCCAGGCCGGCCGGCCTCATCCAGGCCGATCGGCCCAGCCCAGGCTCGTCCCGGGACGCTCTTCGTTTGAAAGAGTCGCCCCGTTATCCCTTCCGAGAATCTGTGGGGTTTTGAAACAGGAGCATCATTTTAAATCGAAACACTCCCCTCTCTTCTTCCCCATCAGAACTCTCGAGCCTCTCTTCTCCAGAAACTCTCCCCCCTTTGAGAGTTCGTGCCATGGCCTCCCAGTCCAGCCACCAAGACTCCAAGTTGATCTCCCGAAGCAGCCATTCTCCACCCCAATCCTTCAAAGGGATGCCCAGCGCCTCCAATGCCAGCAGTGTCAGGATAATCGAGAGGGTGGCGTTCATCGAGGCTGTGGTGGCGAAGCCGGAGGGCCGGCGGGCTTCTGCCCAGGCTTATCGGCCTATGGCAGGCCGGCCGGCCTCCCCTCATCGCCGTTCTAGCTCGCCTTGAGGCAGATCCCCCTCTTGTATTCCAAGGAGGAGGGCCCAGGGAGTTCACGGCCAAAGACACCCCGAAGGCCAACTACGGGACTTTTGTCCCCAAAGAAGGCCATCGGGAAGCGCCTCGTCGCCTCCCCATCCAAGGAGATCGTGCTGCTCTTCCTCTCCACCTCGCCGGAGTTCTCGCCACAGTACACGCCGCGAAGTCCTAGCCCTCCACGCCAGAGCGGCCAGGACATCGGGAAGGGGCTCTTTCTAGCCCCTAAGAAACCCGATGAGGGGAGGAAGCGCTTCATGGTGCCTCCACCCATCCAAGGGCCTCCCGGGCAGATGGAGTGGTCCGATGAGGAGGAGGAGGAGGACGTGGAGGAGCTGAGGAGGAAGCTCGCCGCGCTGCAGCTCAAGGTTAACAATATGGACGAGCGCGTGGCGGAGGCTGTGATTGGGCAAATGGAGGCCGAAGACAAGATTGAGGTCCTCCGGAAGGCACTGACCTCTAAAGTCAAGCGCCTTGCGAAGGCCACCGGCAATGCACACCTCTATCGCCCAAAGGAGGAGTAGTTTAGGCTAGGATTAGTTTAGTTCTAGGGTGCTTGATTTAATTTTCCTTTGCTTTATTTCCTTCAAATTTCCTTTGTATTCAGCACCCTCATCTTTGTTTCCCCTGTTTGGAATTAAATAAATTTAGTTATTTGAAAGAAGTGACTTATATATAAAAAAATGAATGGTTGGTGCACACTTGTGTGCCAACCAACTCCTCGGACTAAACTTTCAGTGAAGCACACAGAAACTCAGACGTACAGAAGTTTTATTGGTCACTGGCCAAGGCGGGGCACGAACTGGCACAATGCCAGGCCGGCCGGCCTAGGCCAGGCCGGCCGGCCCCATGCTGCTGCCTCTCGAAAAGATCCCGTGCCCGCTGCGTAATCTTGCAAATCACATACACGAGGAACCTGAAACGGGATGTCTGGCAACAAGGCCAGGCCGGCCGGCCTATGCTGGGCCGATCGGCCTGGGCCTGTGGCCAACTTCGCTGGCTCGACTCCAGGACACGGTTTGAAACCCCTACACTTGATCCTTGCATGATTTTTGATTCAAGAAAAATTCATGAAAGTGAACCCCTACGAATGATATCTCGGATACACCTGTGGTATTTCTTGAGCAATGATTTTCATTTACCTTGGAACTTTTATAGGAATACCTGATTCTTGTTAATTGATTCTTACGATATGACGATTTGAGAAGTTGAACCTTCCGATTCAAGGTTTTGGAGATTGTTTTTTTAAAATAAAACTTAAGGCAACCCTTGTTATCATAAATTTTAAATGTCCTATCCAAAACTATATATCAAATTCAAGTTGAAGTTTCCACATAGCCATCTTCTAAATTTTGAGCTTGCTCGAATTGTTTGCCTTCATGTTCATGCTATCTTGTTCATCATGGCCATTCAAGCACACATGCATCAATAAAGTCCAAATTGTCAAAGCTCTTCATCCCCGGGAAAAAAAAGAAGAATGAAGAAGGGAATGATACACTCCTTATCTTCAGAGAAAAAAAGAAAGAAAAAGGGGAAAGATGAAAGATGTTTGAACAAGGACTCCAACGTCAAGTACACATGCACTTGGCCAAGATCTATGAGTGGTATGAATGATTAGACAAGCTTTTCGATCTTGCAAAATAAATGAAGAAGAGTGAGCAACTCCGATCCCAGAAAAACTCCACCTCACAATGTAGGAATAGGAGAGGCTTGACTCTAAGCCAAGGTGAGGATCCAAACACTATGAGAGATCGAAAGATGTTGAGAAATAACAAGGGTATGCCTCGCTTTCTTTATAAAATTATCAAAAACTCCAAATACCATGTGGGAGAAGTGTCCGACCGATCAATGAGTTGTTCTAAGACTCAATTGATGAAGATGAGGGTGTTAGCCACCGAAATCCAAGGTATGAAAGAAAAACTCAGAGATATGACTTGTGTATACCTTGAGTTCATGACCCTGATCTTGTTGAAGTCCCGATAATTTAATTCATTCTTTGCTAAGGGACTAGCAAAGTTCAGGTAGGGGGGCGTGTTGGTGGTCGTTACGATACCATTTCACCACCAACATTCCGTCAAATTTCAGGCTCATCTTGCCCCTAACAAAGTGAAATTGGTTATTTCTAATGAGTTCCACAAGTTTTGTATAATTTGTGAGTGCAAAAGCAAGGAAGCAAAAGATGATGACTTTTGGACACAAAGCCAAGCCGGCCGGCCTAGCATAGGCCGACCGGCCCCCTTCTGTGCCCCTTTGCCACGTTATTGATCCAGGAGATCCCAAATACAACACCAAAGATCCTGAGACGTGAGATCAACGTCAGTTTGATCCAAGGACCCGAAAGGCCTAAGCTATACTTGCGTGGATTGAAGGGCCCACCAACCTTGGATTCTCAGACAGCTTTGATCCAAAGCAACTGTTACCGACCTCAGGGAGCAATCCAGAGCATCCCTGAAGAAGGCGGTGCCACGGGGCAGCCAGGCCAGGTTGATCGGCCTGGCCTAGGCCGGCCGGCCTCCCCCAGAGGCCGCCACCTGTCCCCCTTCGCGTGGAAGTTAAGCAGAGAGTTAGTTTAAGCTTGACGCCTGCAACCGCCCTTGAAGACTATAAAAGGGAACCCCCTTCACCTTGAGATAGAATCCATCAATCCATCCAAAGGAGAGAAGAGAAGTCTAGAGAGAAGTTTTCATCTTTAGAGTTAGATTAGGGAGAGAGTGGGTGAGTTGCTTGGGTGACAGCCAAGCTTTGTAGAGAGAGTCCGGGATTTCCTCTCGGTCTCATTGTGGCAGATCCTGCTCAAATTAATCCGGCTTAAGTGCGCTAACCTTCCCATGGTCATCACGCAATTAAAACGGAGTAACCTGACAGTCTGTCGGGTCAAGCCCGATGCAACCACGGACAGTTACCTCGATCACAACCAGTCATACAAAAACCCACTCAAAGGTGGATCCCAGAGATTACAACACATCCACAATTTAATCAGGTCCCACTTGAGGTAAAATTATTACAAAAACCGAGTTCAGAGCATAAAGTACCAATATCACAGAGTTTTGAAAACAGCGGAAGACAACTAATTATTCGAAGTCATAGCAACATCACGTGAAGCCGTCGTGATGTCACTCTAAAGCATCCTCGTCCCAAACAACAGACCAGCCCGGAGGAAGAGTGGTTGGCCAAGTAAGACCGGCAACCATCTCCTCGAAAGCGCTACCTGAAAAGTAATGCCACAAGCAAGGCTGAGTATGCTAATACTCAGCAAGACTTAACCGCCGGGTGACAGCTACATCACCAACGTCTAGACATGCAAGGCTTTTGGCTGGGGGTTTGTTTTGCCAAAGAGCGGCTAAGAGCGGATGCTTACTTTCAGTCTTTTAGCATCCAGTTCTAGTTGAGTTAACCATTCTAGGTATGCAACCTGTACTAGTCAAGCAAGTGGAGCAAGCAATTAAGCAAACATCAAGATTCTTTCCATCATCATGTTTCACTTCTTACTCAATGCAGCAGCGGGATTAAGCAGTCTCATTAGCTGCGAGAGACAGACAGTTCGAACCGATTTCAACCTTGCAAGGGGGAAACCAAACACTCGGATCATCGCACTCAGCCAAAGGCTAGCGCTACCAGGTAGTTCCCACCAATCGTCCAGTCGCGTCCAGGACCAAACTCCCCCTGGCATACGAGATCTAAGGATTGGCCGAACCAACACTTACGCCCCTCGTACCCACATGTTCGAAGCATGGGGGAAAACGTTCCCAGAAGGAGTCGGAAAAAGTCCGCACCCTGGAGTCATGTAGGTACTAAACTTACCGACCCCATAGAATCGACAAGCACTTGGTACTTTCAAAAGCTTAACCGTCGGTACCACACCATTCGGCCTTAACCAACATTAGCATACACGGACGGGGCATCTACATGACAAAAATTCCCGCCCGTCATACTTATGATTCCAACATAAGTAGAGCAGTCGATTCCTATATCTCGCGAGTGACAGGAAATCACTCGGCTTTTACCGGATCCTTATAGCGAAGCAGCTATCGACCTATCATGCTAGTATTTCCAAAGCATGGGTACCTAGGATCATGCAACTAGGGTTTCAATTCAACTCCTGAATGTAAATGCACAAACATAAACATAGCCAAACATAATTGCATGTAATTGAAACATAGGACATGCTCCGGGGCTTGCCTTCGGGCAAAAAGTTAGCTTGGGAGTCCTCTGCAACTGTGTTCGGGTCTTGCTCGACCTAGATAGCGTTCACCTCGCCTTCTGCTGGGCCTCCTCCTTCAGTGGGGATCAGCTCGTAGTCTCCGTCGGCGAGGGCAGGTTCTACACGGATGCAGATGCAAATGAGAGTATGATCTTTGGTCGAGTTATCACAGTTGCACAATGATGAACCCGAGTGTATTTAGTGACACATTCACCTGGACAAAATTTGTCTGATCTTCCCTTTCTTTAACAAAGGTTGTAATTACTCTTTAAAGTATTAGGGTTGGCTGATGGTGATTGTGTACACATATAACAATTAGCTTTGATTTTACCACAAAACAGTGAGAGAGTGTGTGATGATTTTAGTTTGGTTAACCAATAAAATTTGAGAGAGTTACTGAGTGCTCTTTGTGAGTTACTTGATTGCTGACCAAGATTCAAGCCAAGATCAAGCATTCATTAGCTTCAACAACAAAAACAAGACAGCACACTAACATCAAGATTAAGTTCTAAGAAATCACACTATCATCCAAGGGTCCTTAAATTTTACCAGGGACTAAACTAGTCTAAGCAAGCTCACATGCCAAAGGATAGCTTAAAAGATCAAAGGATCTCGCTGTTTGAGCTACCTCAGTTCTAAACTGGTATGCAAGTTAGCCAGCTCAACTAAGCTCTTCTATTAAACAGACAGGCAACAGAGTACTACAAGGCTCCTGCGAACAGAAAGCACTCGGAAGCTTTGCCGACTAGTTATTAACAAGGGGGGAAACCAGTCATGGAGGCTTGGAGATGCACACCGCCTTACCTCGAGTGGATCACGAGTGGATCGGTGACCGGAGGTGGCGCGACGGTGGCGGATGGTGGAGCTGTGCGGCTGTGGCTTTGCCCGAGTGGTTTGGGAAAGCGCCCGGGTGCTTTGGGCTGAAGGGCTCGAGTGGCTTTGCTGCGCCGAGTGGTTTGCAGCACTCGAGTGGTTCGGCTGGGTGGCTGCGGAGCGGCTCTAAGAAAAAGGACTCGGCGATGGAGCTGTGAGTGGCAGCTAGGTTTCTGGGAAGCTAGGGCAAGCGCGAGGTGAGTGCGGGTGGCGAGGAACTGCGGCGGAGTAGTGTGCATGGTGAGGAGCAGCGGAGTAGCAGCCTGGCGGCAACAAGGGCGAGCGGTGGCAAGGGCAAGCGGCGGAGGGGCAAGCTTGCGTGCGGGGTGCGGGGCCTTTTATAGCCGGTCGAGACGAGGCTCGGACTGCGGCTTGGAGCAACGAAGCGGACACGCGGAGCTTCGGGCAGCGCATCGATGGCTGCCACGGCGGACATGGCTCGCCGGTCGGCGGCCTGTCGCGGCGGGGCGGCGCGGGGCTGGGTGGTCGGTGGCCGGTCGGGGGAAGCTCACGCATGGGTTGGCGAGAGGTTGGGGCCCACGGCGATTTGCTTGCTGGCCCTGGTCGGGGCAGCGGTGCGGCGGCTCTCCGGCGGGTCGCCGGTGACCACGTGGCGCTCGCCGGGCGCACGTCGCATCTGGTCTGAGGGGGCGCGGGGGACAAAGCGTTTTGTCGGGGACGACCGCGGAGACAGCGCGCGGCGTATTTAAGGCGCGGGCGCGACCTCGACGTCCGCGTCAGAAGCTAGTCGCCGCGTGGCGGTGCTGTCGGGCGCGTGACTTGTGCAGCGCCGGAGAGCGCTGGCAATTCGTCGAACACCTGCCGTGCGTCCCTACAAACCAACTTTTCTTCGAAATTTTGAACTGAAGTTCAAAATCTCCAAAAAGCAAAGTTGTGTTCCAGGTTACCAGCTACAACTTTTGTAAAGGTTGACCTATGGAAAAGTGAGCAGATTTGAGAGAAAACTGTGCAGAAAACTGCATAGACTCGGATGCCAGTCTGCAGTGAACTTCCAGGTTTTGACTGACTTTGACTGGGATTTAGGGTGCCTTCCACTCAAAATCTCGAATTGAGCCAATTGACAAAAATGTGTCCTATTAAGAACTGAACAACTTTTGTATTGGTCGATTTTCAAGTTCTTAGGTGAAATCCCGAATTCGAACCATGCCAACCGTGAAAGGTCAAAAGTTCACCGAGGTGCGCGGGAAATTTGGTAGGATTCCTTAAGTGAAAAACTAGGTGGGGCCAAATTAAACTTAATTAGGCTAAGACAAAAGGTTTAGCAGGTGATTAAGTTAATGAACACCTAGATTGTCACAGCCTACCCCCCTTAAACAGAATCTCGACCCGAGATTCGAGTGTAGAAATAATTAGTGTGTGCAAGAATGCTTACGATCATGTAGAAGAAGAAAACCCGGAAACTTAGTGTTCAGGTAATCCTCCGTCTCTCATGTGGCTTCTTCCTCTGTGTGATGATTCCACTGTATCTTGTACATTTTAACTATCTTCCTTCTTGTTCCTCTTTCCATGCGGTGGAGAATCCGGAGAGGGTGTTCCACGAGAGTCAGGTCTGGCTCTACCCATGCCAAGTCTTGATCGACAATCTCAACTTCAGGAACTCGAACACATCTCTTAAGTTGAGATACGTGGAAAACATTGTGGACACCTGACAGCTTCTCGGGGAGTTGGACTCGGTATGCTACCGGTCCACAGGTTTCTATGATCTCATAGGGTCCAATGTAACGGGGTGCCAATTTTCCTTTTACTCCAAATCTTAGCACTCCCTTAGTGGGTGAGACTCGAAGATAGACGTGTTCTCCCACAGAGAACAGTAGGGGCTTCCTTGTCTTATCAAAATAACTCTTCTGTCGGGATTGGGCAGCCTTTAAGTTAGCCTGAATCACCTTCACGTTCTCCTCTGCCTCGGCGACTAAGTCTGTGCCAAAAACTTGTCTTTCACCCGGCTGTGACCAATTCAACGGGGTTTGATATCTTCTGCCGTAAAGCGCCTCAAACGGTGCCATCTTCAAGCTGGCTTGGTAGCTATTATTGTAAGAAAACTCAGCGAGTGGCAAACACTTATCCCAATTCTTATCATAGTGTATGACACAAGCTCTTAACATGTCCTCAACTATCTGATTAATCCTTTCGGTTTGGCCATCTGTTTGGGGGTGGTATGCGGAACTGTGGATTAACTTGGTTCCTAAGGAGTCTTGCAATCTTTGTGAGGACCCGGTGTGTCCGAGGACCGGTGGATGGTCGCTTCCTGGTGTGATGAGTGATTGACAACGTGGTGTGGATTGACGTTTCCCTTGGCTCAAGTATTGCAGGTGTAGAATGCGGCTTGATTGCATTGGTGCAGGTGAAGAACAGGCGCGAAAGGTCTTAGCCATGGCGGCCTCCGAGGAGCGGAGAGACAAGTAGGCTTGGTTCGAGGGACCCGATGGCCGGTGGATCAAGTGCGGTTCACATGCTGGCAAGCACGAGCAAGGGGACGTGGTTCCGGTGCGAGGTAGCGGCTCACAACCGAAGCTCGTACGCGGACGAGAAGCCGGTGCAAGGTGGCGGCTAACGACCGAAGCTTGCGCGCGGGGTTTGGTGATTTGGCCACAAAATCATCGGTGGACGGTTTCCCTTGGTTTGGGCCTCAAAACCAAGGACCGAGGACTCGACGTAGCGACGGCCCGGCCTGCCAGCCAGGGGCGGTCCAACCGCCCCCCAGGGGCGGTGTGACCGGTCCCACCTGGGCAGGTCGCCCGTGAGCGTCGAGGAGCTTCGATCCGGAGGACACGCGGCGTGATCGCAAGGCTTGCGTCGGAGGGAAGCTAGCTTGCGGTGGAAGGTGTCCCAGCCGGAAAAATCTTCGCGGAAAATGCCATATTCGCCCCTGAGGGGTATGTATCGCTTAGGGGTAGTTTAGTCTTTCGAGCACCACCATTTGGACTATTTAATAGACCCCCTAGGGGTGGTGGCTGTCATCTCTTAGTTATCTCTTCTAGTTTTCTCTTTGGTTTTCCTTTGAACTAGTTTTCCTCTCATCCCCTTCACCTAGAACTACTTCTAATCTTTCCTAGTTTTGTATAGGTGAATTCATGGTTATGTGATGGAGTTTGTGCTACTCATCTTTGTGCCATGATTTGATTTCCCGAGCTCTTTTCGTTTTTCCATTTTCGGAGGTATTTTCAGAGCCATTCTTGGGGGATTTTCGTTCTTCACTTTCTAGCCCGTTTTCTCTCGGATTTCTTTGGGGGAATCATGTATGAGTGCCTTGTGCCTCTTTTGCTGGTATCCCTTGCCCCCAAACGCCGGGAATCGGATTGGATTTGAAGTTTTCGGGATGAACTCGTGGAGGGTGTGTTCTTCGCTAGATTTGAAATCCCCGGAGTTCTAGGGAGTTAGAGGCCGAGATTTTTGGGACATAGCCTCTCCTTGAGATGTATATCATCTACCCAAAGTTTCGTCTCAAAACTCCAAGCCGTTTGGGAGATCCGTTCTCGAGTTGACCTTCTTCCCGTGCTGTCTGGCAAGACCGGTGCGACCGCCCTCGGATACCGGTGTGACCGCCCCTGGCAAGCAAGGGCGGTGCAACCGCCCCTGGAGAGAGGTGCAACCGCCCCTGGCTGAGAGTCGGTGATTCGTGTGGTTTTCGTTCGATTCGTGTTGGATTTGTTCGATTCGTGTTCCGCTGTGTTGATCTTGTTCCTAGGGTCAGTAGCCTCACAGTAGCTACGTGATCTTGGCAAGATCGGTTGGTAGGCTTTGGAGTTAGTTTGGGAGTAGCCGGATTCGTGAGAGAAATTTTTATCGGCTCCCATTCACTCCCCCCCTCTCTGGTCGCCTAATCGGTCCTTCAATTGGTATCAGAGCCGGTTACGGGTCTTTGCGACTCTAACCAGTCTAAGATCCAAAGATGGCGTACCAAGATCGGGGTTCCGGGCCTCCACACTTCGATGGGAAGAACTACCCGAACTGGGTTGCGCGTATGGGTGCTTTCTTGCGAGGCAAAGGAAAGTTGTTGTGGGATGTGACCAAAGATGAGAACTATGTCAATCCCACCAACTTAGATGCCCAGGATGCAAAGGATAGGTTTGAGGCAAACGCTAGAGCTGTTGACTACTTGTTCCGTGCTTTGTCTGCCGAGGAGTTTGAGCGTGTTTTGGGCGAGGACCTAGCTAGCCAGATCTAGCAGAAGCTCAAGGTAGCCCACGGTGGTGATAGCCATGTCAAGGCTAGGCTTTTCTCGATGTACAGGAGGGAGTATGAGAACTTTGCTCATTTGCCTGGAGAGTCGTCTGATGCCTTGTTTCAGCGTTTCACTTCGATTGTCAACAACATGAAAGCCAACATTACCGTGCTCCCATACTCGGATCATGACCGAGCTATCAAGCTCCTGCAAGCACTTGATAGATCCGTGTGGGGTGCCAAGGTTGAGGCGATCATGGAGTCGGCAAACTATGAGACTCTTTCTGTTGACGAGCTTTTCTCGAAGTTGAAGTCTTCCGAGGTGGACAGACAGTTGCTTGCCAAGGCTAAGAGTCCGACTGATCCCCATAGTCTGGCTCTAGTCGGTGGCTCTGGATATGGACATGCTAACACTCCTAGACACTTTGCTTTGTCTTCTCTTGTGTCCCTTCCAGATGAAGAGTATGAGGTGCTGAGCGAGGAGGATCTCGCGTTGCTCACGAGGAG